>CABHPH010152108.1:2991-41915 GCA_902168325.1 Peromyscus nudipes | reverse complement strand
GGTAACCCAGGCTGCCCTCAAAATCACAGAGGGCTGCCTGCCTCTGCCTCCCAAGTGGGATTAAAGGCATGCCCCACCACCTCCTGGCTCAAAGCATATTTTTACCTTCTAAGTCATTGTTAAATTTGTGCTTTGAAACAAGACAGCACGGGTTTGAGACCCCTTTATACATAGTCATCATTTAGATATTAGGAAGCAGGTGGTACATTCCTCATGATAACTTTCGTATTCCTTCAGTTCTCTCATGAATTGGCTTTCATGGAGATTTGTTTGATCAGTATTCCATAAGCACTCTCCCTTCTCTCTTCTCACTATTCTATACATCATTTTCATATACTCTAATAAAACTGTTTTATTTCCTGAAGAAGAGATCTCAGTCTTATAGACAAACCAGTAAAGATTTAAGCCATTTTTTACTAATATCCCTATTCAATTCTTAGATTATTCCCTAAAGTAAATCAATTTGTCTTTCATGTTTGAAATTTTAAAATTAAATGTTTTGAAGATAACTGAACATCACTGAATGTATACTGAGATATTTCAGCTTATTAAAGTAGCTTTCCATCTTTATCTAACTTATCTGCCTTTTTTTAAGCACTGTACTTAGAGTCAAGTGTGGGCCTGAAAGCTTTGCAGAATATAATCATAAGATAGAGACTGTATTTCTGATGAAGGATCTCTCTGGATACTGATGTTCACATACAAGAATCTTTTCAGAATCTTCCTTCTTCAGAACTGTGGTAGACATCACAACACAGGAGATTTGTATCATTCTGATCAATGACTATGGAAACAAAACTATCATAGCAAAAGAGAAAAGAAAAATTTATCCTGGCAGGCACTTTTGATATAGTATCTTGAATATTAAGAATCTCATCATTCTGGTATAGTGCATTAGATTATTTTCTCATCATTGTAGTAAAAATGCCTGACAACAAAAGCTTAACTCGGAGCACACAGTGGCTCAGTCCATGGTGTCCAACATGTATTGTGTCAGATAGAAAACGGAGACTGACCAAGAACCATGGGAAGCTATGAACCTTCAGAGACACATTCTAGTGACCAGACAAGCCATCCCCAAAAGGTTCTTTAGCCTTCACAACAGCACCACAAACTGGGAATCAATCCCTCACAACAGGAGCCTGTGGAGGATATTGTACATTCAAACCATGACACATATTCTAAAAAAGAGCATCCATCTTTCAATACAAACATTTAAAATTTTATGTTAACTCAAATTCTTGTCCACTGGTATGCCATATTTGAAATCTATTCATGCTGTTTTTTTAAAAATTCTGCATTATTAGCTATAATTTGTATGTAAATTGACAATAATTCCCTTTGTGTTGCACTGGAACATCATTATATGTAATTATTTCCAGTTAAAATGATAATAATAAGTTATCCATCTGAATGTTCTGTACTAACATCACATTTAAAAGTACTTTATTAATTTGATCATCTAGTTTGGGATGATGTACTGTGAAGCTGTGACTCCTAGAAATGGCAGGAAAATTTCATCCATGAGTGTCTCAAAAATATGGCTGTTTAAACAATACCGAAACAAGGGCAACACCAATAGACATGCTAATATGGAAGGAAGAAATCCCATGGGATTCCAACCCTAAAGAAAGATCTACAAGGGCAGCAGGGGAAACAGGCTTCCCCAGGGATGATCCCCCAATTGGTTATACAATACAAAGTGGCCATTCTTGAAATCAAATACATACGAATATCACTAAATAGGCTGAGCAAGTTGTGTGTGTATATATACATACATATATGTGTACGTGGTGTGTGTGTGTGTGTGTGTGTGTGTGTGTGTGTGTGTATAACAGTAAAATAAGGAAAAAGAGCTCATAAATTAAAGAGAGAGCAAAATAGGGCATGAAAAGGATTAGAGGTAAGGAAAGGGGAGAGGGAAAGAATGTAATTATACTTTAATTTTAGAAAAAAATAAAAGTAAATATGAGCCTTAGAAGAAAATGACATTAAATCTTCAATAAGAAGTCATATTTATTTTTAAATATTTGTCAGTAATAAAATTTTGTTCTAATTGGCTTTCTTTTCCCTCCCAGCTCTACATGCTCTTTTCTAAGCTCAAAGAGTCCACTTAGTGCTGCCTGTGTGTGGGTGGGTATAGGACCATCTACTGGACCATGGAGAGCCTCTCAAGGGCTGCATATACGCAATAGAGAATGTTGCTAGATTCACTCATGTATTATTTTATTCATTAGTTTATATCTTAATACACTATATAATTCAACTTAAATTCTATGTCCTTATAATCTAGAGATAAATGAGAAGTAATCTTTTTCTTTATCAACTAAAATCCAAATGATGATGAAAACTGAGCAAACCAGAAATATGATTTTGTTTTGTTTTGTTTTGCAGTTGGCATGAAAAAATTCTAACTGTGCTTTGGTAAAAAATAAAAATAAAAAACATTGAATGGTATATAGAACTAAAAAGTGGACAAATAAATGTGAAGTTTGTCACAATTACAGGCAATGATATAAAGTTGAAATAATCCAACACTATGTCATTTGCAACTATTTACCATCCCGACTCCCTGAAGACTAGCAAGAGGCTGTTTGCTTAAATCTATTCAGCAATCTCCACTTTTCAGAATAGCAGGGCACAGATGTTTCCAGCTCTTCAAAACTTGTTCCTTTGTTCTGTAGTGAAGAGATGAAGTGGATCATATTCACTGTATGAGAGGAGCAATGAGGATAATAAAAACACATTTTCGGGACATTGATTCTCATTAATTTTATAAGCTGGTAGTTCTAGAAATTGTCTGATAGTTTTCAATGGTCCAAACAAGCAATTAATCTGCCACAATGAAGGGCAATAATGTATAAAAAATGGATGCTTTATTTCTTCTTCTTCATCTTCCTCTTCTTCCTCCTCATCCTTAAATGTTATATTATGGTGTAGATCAGCCCATCAGGCCTATACATGCTGAGCACATGCTGTACTCCTGAGGCTCACCCTTGCTCTGCCCTTGTACTGTCTTCTTGCTGCACATTTCTTCCTAGTTCTCTATACAGGACCTTAACACAGAAAACAGATTTACTAGCTAGCTCACACTTTTCTAACCTGTTATTTTTTTTTGAAAAAAAAATCAGCATATCTGTTCATTTCTACATTTTGTGCTATGTAGTCTGGAAACAACATGATAAGTTTTGTTGGATAAAATGGATTTTGTTTGTAGAGATCAAATTTAAAACCACAGTCCATCATTCACAAAATATGAGGCCATTCAAGTTGATATATCTCTAAGCCTGGTGTCCATACTGTACAGTATCAAAAATAAACATTTTTCTAAGTACTTTGTAAGATTGTTTTAAAATATAAATGGGAGTATATGTAAGAAGATAATATTATTAAATTAGTTAATTACTAGGGGCCCTACTTCTCCCCAGAAATGATTCTCCTGGATACATGCAACTCTGAACCTAACTGGAGATCTGATACATCTGAATGAGCTGCAAGATTGCTGGGTATATCCTTTCAGTGGACCTTTGGCCAAACATTTCCAAGGGGAATAAAATGTTAAAAGCATACATAAATTCTAGAGAAAAGGAATGGGGCAAAGGGGTAGTTCAAAATGCACAGTTGTGTCTGCCAAAGAGATTGGCCTCTGCCCCTTTCTTCGATCTTTTGAGTCTACAAGTGAGAAAGGTGGCCCATAAAACAGTCAGTAAAACCAGAAAGAGATTTCCCCTGAGCCATCAAACAATTCTGAGAAGGAAAACTTTTCAGAAACATTCATATCAAAACTGTGAAAATAGCTGGTGGCAATGTCCCAGAGTTGAGCCTCAATATTCAGCTTCGAGCCAGGTAGGGCAATATAAGCATGGAGTCACCTGTGGAGCAATCAGATTGCCAGATGGCTGATTAGCATATATCAAACTAGAAGGCACATTCTGGCCTTATTACAGAAACTAATGGCAAATGGCTGGCTCTCTAGAGATGCATGCTTCTCCATGGCATAGCACCTGGAGAGTATCAGGCATCATACTATGGACCAGGGGTCATCTTGCTGCCAGGGAAATACTCAGCAGTAGGCACTACATTTTTAGTGAGTGGGTGACCCAGAGGGAGGAGATGAGAGGAATAAGGGTAAAAATGTTCAGAGTCAGGGTGGAGTAAAATGCCTGAGTCCGATACCATATCCTACCAAGGATGAATGGAAATGGAGGTGCCTGGAGTTGTAATGCAGATTTGTAAGAAAGTAGACTTCTTGGTCACCTCAGCCCTTCATTGTAAATTGCATAGAAAACTTCAATATCTTGACCCTAAGATGATGGATGGTAAAGACAAGCAGTCTTCCACCAGACCTGGAAGATCTGTCACATAGAGGAGAACTTTTCATCACCCTGTGTAATGAAGACCTGAGGCCCATGTTCATTTACAAAGGAAACACTGACCTCAGATATCTGTACTTTTTTGTGGCCTCAGACTTTTCCATTTAATATTGGGCATTGGCGAAAATTGGAGATGTGTTGTTAGCACTCAGGTTTGCAAGAGACCTCTTCAGAGTAATCAAGAGAAGGGTTGTCAGGGATCAATCTTCTTCACACAGAGCTCCAGGGTCTCAGATAACTTGAGTTTTGACTCTGCAAAGCTATGTAAAAGCCGAATGCTGCGGTCTATGTATGAATTCTCAGCATTACTATGGTCAGATGGGAAGTAGGCACAGGAGAATCCCTGGAAGTTGGCAGGTCACTGATCCTGGCATATACAACAGTGAACAAGAAAGACATTGCCACAAGTTAGAGATTGTGGTACATGTATGCTCTCACAAATGGACACCATGCACATACACACACAATCATATACACACATATACAACAATAAATATATCACATGCCTTTTCAAAACATTCAAATATCGAGACATTCATGAAATTCATTTATGGTAAGAATAGCAACCATTTGCATATTTACAGGCTTTGATATAGAAAGAAAAAAAAGAGAAGTGATGGGGACAGTTTTTATTGAAGCACTTACACTCAGCCAAGAAGATCAAGACTTCTTTAGACCACAAGGACATACTTTGCAGAGCATGATTTTGTGTAAATAGAAAGTTGTAACAGGAAAGATTAAGCAGTGTTTCCTTTTAAAACTAAGTGAAACTAAGTAAAACTAAGAAAATTGAGTAAAATGAAGAGCAGATGAGAACCAGTCTTTTAATTCAGAGCACCTTAAAAATTTTATGTAATTTTTTTATTTGTGCAATTAAAAGGAATACAAAAGAATTTTATAACCCATGTTTAGTTATATAGACCTTAAGAAGAGTTGCACTGAGTAATAAAAGAGACTGGGAATGAATAGTAGGAAGGAGAGATGCAGCCATGGATAATAGATAACACTGGAAATAACAGGTGTCACAGTGGTTGCATAGTGTTGAGCAGGAATGATGCAATACACAGAGAGTAAAGAATGATTGCATACCTAAATGAAAATACCTCCAAACTCCCCAGTCTTAGGTCTCTTTTTGTTTATCTCCAGAATCATCATATTTAAGTGTTACTGAGAAAATACCATGATATAATCAATACAAAGAATCAGTGATAAACAGTAGGTATCACTTAAACATTGATTTATCAGACTCAAATATTTTTCAACATTAAGAATCATTGACAATAATGTATATATCTAAAATACAATATGATATCTTGATAGAAATTTTATTTTAATTATTAACTATTCTAATTTTTCATTAATTCACTTTTCTATACACTGTATATAACTATTTTTAATAATTAAATGCTTTGGTTCCTTCATTATTAATAATTCTTTCTCCTAGCTCTATTATAAAATTAATTTCTTCAGTTTAGAAAAAAGTTTGAAAAAATATTTTTCTGAATGGATTGGCAAGACTTCTCAATTGTAAACAGTGCTCACTATGATTTCAGAAGAACAGAGTCTGGTTCCCAGCACTCACTCACATCGGGCAGCTCATAATGGCCTATTACTCCAGTTCCACAGAACCTTGGACCCTCTTCATACATGCATACATACACCCCACAAACATACATATACATTAAAAAATAATAAAACAGATCTTTAAGATGTTCTATGTAGAATTATTAGTGAAAGGAGAAGTGGCAGGACCTACTTTATATTTCTTTTCCTTCCTGCTAGCTTGTTTCTGACTTCCTACTGCTTTGTATATGGTTCATAAAGTAAGACAAGGCTGAAAATTGCTGAACTTTAGAATAAGACTCAACAGCATGATGGGCCTGGCTTGACTCACTGGTATGTGAGGGTTGTTTTATGCAGTATTCCTTAATTAAGCTGTCAATGATGGTATTTAAAATATTCTAGAATGGGAACATTTACATTAGGGAAGCTCACAAATCCCTGAAATAAGAAAATATCTTTGTATTTTATAGAAATATTTGTTATTAATTTGCCAGTATATCTCTGTGTATCAGCCTACATTTACCCAGTGTAGTCATGGATAAATTGAATGACTATTGATTACCTACCCTATGTGATCCTCAATTTTCCATCATCTAATAAGGTAAAGCAGTAGCTTTCCTTAAGGAATATTTTGCTAAATGAGACTTCCGTAAAATATTTAGCACATTACCAGTTGTAAATGACAGATATAAGGACCATTGTCTATAACTGTGTATAATAAGATAGGACTCAAGCAGGTCCTGTTCCTTTCTACTTCCTGACAATTACTCCCATTTCTAGGACCAAGAACATGGAGGCATTGACTAAGTGTTCTTTCTTTCATGCTTATGGTACCTTGGATAAAAACTGTGACTGATGACTGCTTATAGCAACTTTCCGGTCTGCTGTGGTCTGCCGAACATTGAGAACAGCTGGTACATGAAATGATTTATAGAAGAGAAGTAAGCAATGCTCAAGGAGCCTCAGGATTTGGGTTTGCATAATGAAGACATGCAGATTTTCATCATGTATCTTTTTAAATTTATTTTTCCAGTAAGATTAGATGTGTTTTATGAATATATTTTTATATTTTAAAAACTAAGACTCAGATAATTTATTTAACCATGCTTTTATTCATAAATCAACACTTTACATGGAAAAATAATCTTTAAAATTTAATGCAAAAAATCACAGATATTTTTTCAAATCATGGATATTTACAAATGTATAGAAACTTTAAAATCCAAACTAAACACTGAAAACAGTTTTTTGTGTGATTTAACTTTAAATACGTATGAAAATAAATTTTGTGTTATTATCCCAAATGAATGATGTCCCATCATACTCACATTGTTGGTCATTGTCTCTGTAGGCTTTGAACTGCTTCTTGGAAATCAGACATGGTCTCTTTTCTCTAGTGCTACAGGCTTGAGATGTGTAGAAGGAGGTGAAGTAAGGAAAGAAGGAAGTTCACTTTGACTCATATTTGAGACCATGCTTCACTCTAAGAAAGTGTGAACTGGCATGGAAAAGCAGTTCTTTTCTTCTATTCTCAGAAGACCTATATTCTCTGTAGCAGATGGCAGTACCAAGCTCATTTACTTAACTATGGGATTGTAACTGAATTACAATACATGATATTTAAGTGGAATATAATTGAAAGTATATCTCAGCATAAGATTTGATAAGCTACATCAGCTATCTACCCATAGCTACATAATAGCAGCTACAACGACTTAGTCCTTTCATCCAAATGAAGGTGAATTATCCCATTCATGCTCCTCTGCAGTTATTCTGTCAATGATAGGATGTCTTTCCTCATGACAATCACCTAATATTCTCCAGCATGAGATTTGACTACCACTGTTTGGGTATGGAAAACTAAAACTTAATTGTCAAAAAATTAGCAACATCTTTTGCTTCATGTTCAGCAATAGCCACATTTTCATATCACAAGCTGCAGAAAGTGCTCCATTGAGCACTGACATCAAAGTCACACATAAGAAATTTACAAAGGAACAGAAAATCTTCATACTACCTTTGTTCCTCTCAATGACAATTTAGCATTATTCTTTAGTATGATTTTCGTGGGTCGTCTGTGCTTTTCTAATTTAGAGAACCTACTTTGAAGAGACACAGAATAATTTTAATTCTTCTTTACTGTCTAGCTCTTGAAAAACATAAGAAGCAAACAGCATGGGATGTAGATGAGGGTGTCCACATGGTGGATGGCAAGTGCCATCTGTAATGGGGACAGTCACATATTCATTTCTATTCTGTTGTCTACACTGATTCTCATCCATGGTTCAGAAGCACAAGAATGAAATTCACTCCTAAACACATGTAATCATCTGGATTGAGTGTTCTTAAATCTCATATGATGAAGAGACATGGTGATGTGGAAGCCACATTCACAGCGTGGGATGCTCTGGGCTTTACTATTCACCTCTGGCTTCTTCTAGCACCCACTTTTTGCATTAATAGCATACACAACTTTTTTCCCCAAAAATTTAGGATAGGATCTCTAGAACACATTTAGACTTTCAAATCTCCATTCTTCCATGCTTGGTCAGTCATAATGTTCTTTCTACTCTCCTTCAAAATCTAGTCCCATGTTATCTTCTCATATTTCCATCTTTTCTGCACCATTCTGTCTCTTCCCACTATGGTCTACAGTCTTCTTGCTTATAATCCATCATAAACATGACTGTGAAAAAATTTCTTTTTAAAAACAATTTTGATCTGCCATTCTGTTTTAAAAAAAAAAAGAAGAAAACTTCCTGAAATTACACATTTCCTATCCTGTAAGGTATACATTCTTAAATACTGCATGTATTGTTCTTAAGATTCATGGCACTGACCATATTTACATATTCCACCCTCACATAGCTTGGCAATAATTCACTATTTCTACTTCCTTTCCATCCTGCAGCTCTCATTCCACATTCTGCATCACTTTCTTTTCTTTATTAAAAAATGTTATGTCCTTGTTGAACTTTGTTATCAGACATCCCTTGTGCCATGAAAATGTTTATTTCTTAGACAAGTGGGAGTAGCCAGTCTTTTTAAGTTTGTAACATTAGTTTCTTTGCTCACTTTTTATGTAGGTCCTTAGAGCATGTACCCATCTGAACTTCTAATTTCCACCCAGAGAACCAGGTTTTCAGCTCTTTGCCTTTGCATTTCTTCAGTGCTCTACACTATCCTTTGTTCATAAAAATAACAAAAAAATAGTAAGAAAAAGAAAAGTCATTAAACTATTAAATGGCAAATAAATATTACCTTGCAAGCCATTATTTAGTAGAAATTGCAGATACATTCAAGAAAGGAATTACACATGGTCAATTCTCAAAGTTTGGTTTCTAAATTCCTACTTCAGAATTTTATTGCTATATTGTTCCTCACAGTAGCGTCTGAATGAACTGCTTCAGCATATTCCCTTGTTGATTTTCATGCATATTAAAACTGGAGGATCACTTGTGCTCCTTGGTATAGTTCAGAGACTTATTTTAAAAACTAACAGAGATTGAGTACCACACAGGTTCTCATCACTAGCCCAGCTGATATCCTAATCTGCAGTTCTTGGCCCTGATCTCATTTGAACATATGAAATGTGGAGGTAATACTGAATTATGAGTATGCACGGCAGGTAAGGGGTTTCTCAAAGTTATTTTATTAGGCTACTGAGATGAGCACATTAAATTGCTAGGGAAATCAAAGATAGTACAATATACCTTAGGATTTAAAAAAAAATCTTTCTGTGACTTAAACATTGTGTGTGTGTGTGTGTGTGTGTGTGTGTGTGTGTGATGTCTAACTCAACTTTATATAGTTTTGCCAGTTTTCTAGATTTTAATCATGCTGATAATTTAAAACAAATTAATGGATTTCTTATTCCTCTACAACATTACTATTCATTTTAAATACTGAGCAGAGGTAGATGCTTCACAATTTTGCATCCTTTACTCATATCCAAATCTGGTAAAGACATACTGTAGTCCCCAGTGTGTGATAGGAGCACCAGTTTCCCTCCAGTGAGTGGAGAATGCTGGGCAAGTGTTTCATTGGTTTTTCCACTATGCTTACTATTCCCTTGGGCCTCAGCTGATCTATAGAGAGCTCTTTGCCATCAGGCCCTGAACAACTCCATTCTTTACTTATCCTTAATAATTGAAATGTGTCCCCTTAGTCTTATAATTACAAAAGCACTTTGCTGATTCTCCTCAGGAAATGCAGATTGGGCCTGGATATGAGAATGTTTTAGAATGTATATTTAATAATTAGCAAATTAATACAAATGCTATAAATTATTTTCTCCTTTTGCTTTGAACTAGTAATATTGTGTTTTTCTTCATTCTGTGAGAACAGTCCTTGGTAGCCAAAATATATACAGTCTAGTCTTTCTTTTACACTTGCCACTGAACTGCCCCGACCTGTCTCCAGCTTTTCCTGAAGTTCTGGCATTATACTTGTATGATTATAACCTACTTCTCAATGGCCAGATGAAATGGTGACATGTATGGTGTGTTTTGTTATCAGAAGAAACATGTAGATAATAATTAAGTTAGTGACATCATGACACTAGAGGGGTGCAAAGTATTTCTTCCTTTCTTGACTTCATTCTTAGCTTTAGTAATTTCATTTTGTTAATTTCCTTTTTTCATTTCTTTTCTTTTTAATTATCCAAGTGCATTTATTTTTTGAAATAACAGAATATATATATGTAAAATTCGTCTTATATATTTCAGTGTCTTTACTCAATCAATTCTGGACACCCAAGATTGGGTGGTAAACCTGCATTAAGATTCCTTGGGATTATGGAAACCACTGATGATACAGCTGGCTTATTAAAGCAACCTCTACTTCAGGGCAATTAGCTATAGAGCTGACCTGTGCACTCCAAATTGATTATCAGTACCTGTAATTGGGGGCTCCTCTGTTTTCTGAAGTCGTACCAAAGAGCCAACATGCCTTACTAGTACTGGGTCATATACTGAAGCCCAGTAACTAAGCTGCTCTGGTACTGGGTACTAGAACTTTCTTCATTTGTTTAACTTTTGAACAACTGTTTTTTATAGTCAGCTAACCCTAAATTAGCAAAATAAAAGCATTTTGATCTTATGTGATTTCATTGGACTTTGTGTGCATTTCACTGCCAATTATGCATCAAATTCAGCATGCCCTTTTTTTGGTAAGTGTGTCTTACAGTCTATATTACCACTGAAGATAGTTTCAAAGGTAAACCAGTGATAAAACAAAACACATTAGGACTTATGCTGTCTGTCATTAGTTACTAGTCTAGTGTAGTTCATTAATTCTAGAAATGAAGTCATAAGACTTAGTGTTTTTCATCAAATGGAACGTTGTACTAGTTCACCCAGACAAACACCCTCTGAAAAGGCATTGTTATTGACTCCATGCATATGGCCATTCAGCAACAAAAATGATACTTTTACTGAAAGAACATTTTCAAAAACAACATGTATTGCAAACCAGTATTCTGATTAGGTATAAAACATGTGGGATTTGGGTATTGTTTCATTTTTTTCCTGCTTACAATTTTATAGAAAACCAGAATAACTCCTGTTTATTTTGACTTGCAATGTGTCTCCATTAAATCTTGAAGGACAATAGCTTCTTGAAGGACAGGAGGGCGATGAGGACAAGGCTTCTCAAACCCTGGAGCTCCTTGAAATGAGAGAAACAGTGGAGAGTAGCAGGGAAAATACCACCTGCCTAGAAAGCTTGCTGAAGAGATTGTAGAATAACATGAGGAGGCGTCTGCTCTGACACCACCAAGCGTGCACCAACTGTGACAAGTTGTTGGTACCCTTACCGATATGCTAAGTTATCTCTCTGCCTGTCTATGTATCTATCTATACTTTATCTACCAATTATCTTTCTATCTACTCTTTTTTGTTTGTTTGCTTCTTTTGAAGCAGTGAATTTCTGAAGGCATTTCCTTATAGTGGTAGCATATGGCTGAGAATGGGCAGAAGGGAGTTGCTTCTCCTTACGCTGCCAAGGTCCTTCAGAGTGGGAGTAGAAACAAAATTTAATGATAATGATTTCCATGCCCTGAGTATAACAACCAAGAAAAACATAAGAATCTTGGAAACAGGAATTACTCTAATTTCTATAATGAATACTACACTTCTTTCTTTTTCTTTTCTTTTTTTTTTTGGGGGGGGGAGCAGTTTCAAGACAGGATTTCTTTGTAGCTTTGTGCCTTTCCTAGAACTCACTCTGTGGCCCAGGTTGGCCTCGAACTCACAGAGATCCACCTGGCTCTGCCTCACAAGTGTTGGGATTAAAGGCGTGCACCACCACCGCCTGGCTACACTTCTTTCAAAACAGTAATCAAGTGATTCAAAGATGCCCAAGGCTTAGTTTCTCAGTTCCAAGAAATGCTTTTAATCATGTTACTCAATCTAGCATCTCAATGGCTAGTTAAACTTTTTCTATTGCTCTCTCCTATTACAGGAACTGAGCCACACTGACCCTTGTGTATCCAGTGAGGTTCCAGCCAGGATCCAGATCCGTGGGATGGATTCAAATTTCTTGCTCTTTCCACGTTTTATTTTTCACTTTGTCTCTAATTCTTCATTATGTTGAACACCGAGGAGAGCTAGTATGTCTTTACACTATGAGGCACTGTAGGTCCAGAGACAGAATGGGGGATTTTTAAATCTACAATGTGTTCTTTTCCACCATCACAATCACAGAGTTCAGAACTCAATCTGATTTAGTTTTAATTCACAGTGACATTAATGCCATTGTGTCATTATTTTTTCATGCTTCTGGTAAATGTGTTCTTGCAATAACCCTCATTCTATTTTAGAAGAGTTCACAGATAATAAAAGTAATGCAGGTTATATAAAATTTGAAAAATTCATTTTTTAATGTCTTGTCAGCTTTGAAATAGTTCCCTCTTAAATTCCTGGAAAACACAACTGCAGTGATTAATTTTGATTGCTACCTTGATGGGTTGTAGAGTCACCATGGAAACAAATCTTTGGGTTTGTCTGTGGGAGAGTATCTAGACTAGGTAACTTGAGGTGAGATAACCTGCCCACTGTGTGGGTGGTAACATCACATGGACTGGGGACTTCAAATAAATGAAAATGAGAAAGTGAGATCAGCACAATCATTCATTGCTATACGCTTTCAGATTGTGGATGAAATGATTGTGGATGCAATGTGACCAGCTGTCTCTGGCTCCTGTTACCCTGCCATCCCTGACATGATGGTCTATATTTCCTCCAACTGGAAAGCAAGATAACACCTTCCTTCTTTAAACGCTTTTGTCTGGTATTATGTTGAAGCAATGAGACAAGTATCTGATGCAATTATAATGACAGTTCATATCTTTTGTTTTTAATTAACATATTGAATAGAGTAATAAGGTTCAGTGTGATATTTATTTTTCTTATCTATGTCAAAATGTAATTAAAATTAAATTACATATTTTCCACCTTTCTCTTCTTCCTCCTTTCATTTATTCACCTCCTCCCAAATTCACACACCTCTCTTCTTCAACTTTTATTATTAGATATGCTTATGAACAAACATGTAAATACCACCTGCTGAATCCATTCAAAGTTGCCTCTGTGTTTACATTTCTTGGGCTGAACATTCTGTATTAATTCTCTCTCTCTTATGCTCTTAACAGTTGTTAATTGCCTATAGTTCCTCATCTCTTTTTCTGATGAGGCTCCATGAGATTCTTTCATCTACATTTCAGATGTCAACTTTTCTTGGAATTGTGTAAGTCTTGTTTAGACTGCCACATAGTTAAGATTTCATGGACATAGCTTCCCTGTTCTAGCCAAAAGGCACAATCCCACAGCATGTTTTCCGATCTTCCTTCTCTCACGATCCTCTCTCATCCTCTTTCACGGATGCTTCCTAAGACTTGGCTGCAGGAGTTGTGTTGGAGATATGTCAGTTGGGAGTAAGCACCCCACTCTGCATTTTCATTAGTTGTGGCTTTATGTAATGTTTTCCTCTTGCTGCCAAAAGAAGCTTTTCAGAAGAGGGATGAGATCTACATTTATCTCTGGGCATAAAGACAAGTATTTAGAATACAGTGAGGAATTATATTTGTTTAACATATGGTGCAAAGTGTAAAGATGCCATTTGTTCATGTTAATAACAGAATAGAAAAGTTAACTGTACAGAGGAATATACTTTTTATGCAAATGAGCTGAAGTAACCATCAATTGAAATTACCTCAAGTTAGTTAATATATTAAAGGTGACAGAGAAAATAGTTGTAGAGCATACACAAAATAAATAAGAAGGTACTCAGCATGTACCATTAAAAAATAATAACTAACAAGAATGCAAAAGTGAAATAAACAAGAATCGAAATTCCACCAGAGAAGCAGGAAACATTTGATAAAATCCCAGAAACAAGATCCTCCCAGGAGACAGCATCATAGCCTCAGGCTGAACTGTCCAGACAGAAGACATTGGCAGTATAGTTTACTGAGGAGTGGGGAATATGTGGCTCACCCATACAGCTCTGTAAGAGATCCACTTTCAGGGAAGCCCAAACTCCACTAAAAAAAAAAAGGATTGAGACTGTGATCCATGAAAAGAATGACCAGAGAGAACAGGTGTAACAATTCATATATATGTAGACTTTTGGCAAGGACACTTTATAACAAATGGAGAATTTTCCCCTGTCAGATTTTTCAGATTTTAGGACAAAATGAAAGAAAGAAGGAATGAAGCAAAGGAGACCAACTGAGCTGCAAACTCCAGCTAAGTTTCTCTTGAGCTTGACAGGAAGAAATAAAGGAAGATGAATGAAGAAAAATAGAAAGGAGTCTCTGAGGTAAAAGGTAGAAAACATGAGAAGGTAGGAGGACTAAATGGGCCATATGGCTGCAGAGGCTGAGTCGTGAGCAACAGACACTGTGACCCTCATTCCTAAAGATGTCTCATAACAAGGCTCAAAATCTCTTGGGATTATAACTATTTTTTTAAAAACTTTCCCCCTTTGAATTAGAAAACATATAATTGCATCCTTTGCTTATGCCTTGAAATATTTGGGTAGCTCACTGCTTGTTTCTTGTATTTTGCAGAATTAACAGAAAACCATTGTGCCTCTGAATGAATTATAGCCTGATATTCACCCTCACTTGATTTGTACAGTCTAAATGATAGATAATACCTGGTACACTTCAACATGGTAGTTTAGGTGAAGTTTTGAACTTTGAATGGATTCTCCTTTTTAGAAGGTCTGAATGGACTGGGTGTATTTCTCTTAAAGAATATATATAAATTTGTCTGGTCATTGCAAGGCCCAGGGTAAGACAAATAACTCTCCTCTAAACAAGTAAGACAATGATGCTCCAAATCTGTTCAGATGTAACCACATAGATGAATGGTTCTTTCCTGGTTGGATGGAGTTAAAGAGCTGAGAGAGGGAAATTACTCTGGATTATCTGTGCTAATCTGAAGAATCACTGTAGTGAAACCAGGGGTCAGTGTGAGAAATGAAAGGGAGAAAGCAAGGACAGAGACTTGGGATCTGGACCTAAGCAACAAAGAAATTCTGGAGAATCCAGAAACACAATGAATGCTGCAAAGCAAGAATTTGTGACAGTTTTTAACATGAGCAACAGAAAAATAGTACAAGCTACATTCAAATTTACTATCCCTGGATAGGAAGAGAACAAAAGAGAAAGTGAAATGAATAGATGCTTAATATATAGTCCATCCATTCTACTGTCTGATAACCATACACAGTACATACCCATGCTCATACAGGTAATGGTACAGACAGGTCTGTCATACCGGTGTTTGCGTTATCTTTAATACACTAGAGAATATTAAAAATACATGAAAATAAGAGAGTGCTTGGTTTCAGAGGGTAAGTGAAAAGATGATATTATAGTTAGAATTAATTATACTAATGATACAAGATCTTATAGGCATTAGAGAAATGACAAGACAAATAGTACCGACAAATTTTCATAACAAACACTGTCTCAAAAATGCTGAATAAATGGAATAAATAATAAGTAAGAGTGTTTATTTCAATATTAAAAATAACTGTCACAAGCATGGAGAGATGGCAAGGTGAGTAAGAGCCCTGGCAGCTCTTCAAAGGATCCAGGTCCAATACCCAGTATCCACATGGAGGCTAACAACCATCTGTAACTCCAGTTCCACAAGGATCCAATTCCCTCTTTTGGTGTCTGTGGATACTACATGTACACTGTGTATAGATATTCATGCGAGGAAAATATCCACACACATAAAATTAAGAAAACAAACTGTCATAATAGACATATAACCAAATATGTTCAAAATTTTTCAAAAGACCTGTTACCACCATCCATAATTTAAAAACTAATGTTAAACCTTTAAGTAACTATAAATAAGCTTGTCCCTAACATGAAGCATATGTCCTAAATCAATTGACCACTGGTTATAATGCTCACTGGCTGTTGGACTCAACACAACTTGAAGAAAGAAAAGAATTTGGAATGTGAAATTAGAAAGCGTTATCATGTATTCTCCTTAGCATAAAAATTTGATTCAACTCGGTCTTTAATAATTTAGTGAAGAAGAGGAGAATGGTGTATTTAAATCCATAGCTATCTCAATCAGGAAAGTAGTGTGCATATACAAGTTAAAATTTAAGAAAATATTATTAAAACATCAGAACTATATATGAGAGATAAATTGAAATTTTATGTTTCTGTATATAGTAGTCAAAATAAATATTTTATAAATTCAGTAAAATTTCAGTGTGGATAAATGAGTATTTTAAAATTATAAACAGAAGGTTTAACTATAACATTTATATGGAAATATATGTAAATTAGTACTGTCAGGAATTGAACACAAGTAATCAGTCAGTGAGACTAAGCTTAGGGGCATCAGTATACCAGTAAACAAAGAACTGAAGGACTGTGGTTCATGAAAAATGACACAAAAACCCAAGTGTATTGGGAACTCCAGAACCAGACAGAGCTACATATAGGAACTGAGGGTATGGTTAGAGTGGCCTGCAAAGCTGAACTCAGTGTATGACAAAGAACAGCAGAATAGCCATTTGAAAGTTAAACAGGCTCATATACCACACTGTTTCAAAATTATTTCTGAAGCAACAGTTTTGTTCTACTTATTATTATTACTTTTAAATTTAATATTTGGAGCTATGTCTTTGTGAGGTCATTTTCATACATATGTGTCCTTATACTTTGTCCTGTATCTCATTGATTGTCCTCACCCAATGCCCTCCCCTGACTTTTCTATGCTCCAGCTGGTCTCCTTCCTTTCCTCCTCCTTCTTATTTATTTATTTATTTATTTATTTATTTATTTATTTATTTATTTAGGATTTTCGAGACAGACTTTCTCTGTGTAAGAGTCCTCTCTTTCTGGAACTTGCTTTGTAGACCCACCTGGCCTTGAACTCACAGAGAGCTCTTCCTGCCTCTGCTTCCTGAGTGCTGGGATTAATGGTATGCGCCACCACCATTAGGTCCACTTTTTTAAAATCACATACATTCCATTACCCTATTTTCTTTCTTTTACTTTTTTCTTCCTCTCCCTTCATAATACCCTGTTTGGTTTCATCACACACACAAATATACAGACAGACAGACAGACAAAAAGATACACACACACTTGGTCACATATATTTTAAACCTGGGTGTTCATATAAGAGAATACGTGCAGTATTTGTCTTTCTGAGTCTCGCTTAATTTAACAAATGATTATTGATTCCATGCACTTTCCTGGAAAGGTCCTAATTTTATTTTTCTTTGTGGCTGAATAAAATTCTAATGTGAATATGTACCATACTTTCTCTAGTCATCCATCATGAAATGGACATCTAGGCTCGTTTTGGTTTCTGGCATTTTTTAAAAATATTGTACCAATAAACATGGATGTGCAAGCATCACAGTGGTTTTTTAACCTGGAGTCTTCTGGTACCAGCTGAGGGTGGCAGAACTGGATCAGGCAGTAGTTCTATTTTGAGTTTATTAAGAAATCTTGTGCTGATTAGGTTGTTGTTGCTGCTTGTTTTTGTTACACAAGGTAATTCATCTGGGAAGAAGGAAGTTCAGTTGAAGGATTGTCTCCATCAGATTAGCCTACAGGAAAATCTATGGGAAAATTTCTTGATTAATGATTTAACTTGGTGGTCACAGCTGCTGTGCACAGTGTCACCCTTGAGCAAATAGTTCTGGGTGGTAGAAAAGTGTAACTGAGCAAGCCAGGGAGAACAGATGAGTAAGCAGCATTCCTCCACGGCCTCTGTGTCAGTTCCTGTCTCTAGGTTCCTTCCTTGAGTTTCTGCCCTCATGTCCTTTCATGATGGACTCTAAGCTGTAAGACACAAAACACCCTTTCTGCCCCAACTTTCCTGTGATCATGGCAGTTATCATAGACTAGGAAGCAGCCTAGAGCAACCCCCACCCCACTTATTTCAAGTGACTCTCACCAACAGTGCATAAGTAGCCTCTTTTCTCACATACTCACCAGATTTTTTTTCATTTGTTTAAGTGGTAATAGACATTCTGAGTAAGGTGAAATAGAATATTCAAGATGTTTCCCTTTCCCCAATGGCTAAAAATATTGAACTGCTTTTCATTAATGTGTTAGTCGTTTATATTTCCTCTTTTGATGTTTAATTTTGCAGCTATTTATATATACTATAGATATTAATCCTACAAACATATCATTGGCAAATAATTTTGTCTGTTATCTAGGCTTTTTTCCACTGGTCATTGATTCTTTTGCTGAGCTGACTTGTCTTTTAATGTTATGTAATCCCAATTCATCAAATCATGACTTTTATTCCATTGAAGTCTTTTATGAGAAAGTCCTTGACCATACCTATATCTCCCCATTTTCCTATACAAATTCTACATTTCTGGGGTTATTGTCTTAGTTCATATATAATGATTTTTGTGCAGAGTGAGAGACACAGCTCTAATTTCATGCTCCTACACAAGAAAACCCCATTTGCCCAATGCCCTTTGTTTAAGAGGTTGGCTTTTCTACAATGTGTTTTGGCTGCTCTGTTAAAACTTTAATGAACATAATTGTGTAATCTAATTTGTGAGTCCTCTAGTCTATTCCATTGGCTGATATGTCTGTTTTTGTGACAATGCCATGATGTATTTGTTACTATGATTCTGTAATTTTATTGAGATCAAGTATTGTGATATATATAGCAGTATTCTTTCTGCTTAGGATGGATTTGGCTATATATGGCATTTTTCATTTATACATGAATTTTTAATTATCTCATTCTACTTCAGTGAAGGACATCACTGGGAGTTTTTATTCCTATCGCTATCACAAGGGAAATCTTGGTTAACAGCCATTTTTTTGCAACATGCATTCTGCCTATCCATGAGCATGGGAGGGCTCTATATCGTCTAGTATCTTCTTCAGTTTATTTCTTCACTGTTTTAAAGTTTTCATTTTACATCCCTTTTGCTTTCTTGGTTAGGTTTATCTCTAGATATTTTTTGAAAGTAGAGTAAATGAGATTTTTTTCTCCCCATTTCTTTGTCATCATGTTTATTATTAGTGTAGAGAAATACTACTGACTCTTTATGTTAACTTTGTGTCATATTATTTTGCTGAAAATTTTTATTAGTTCTAAGAGTTTTCTGTTGGAGTCTTTATGGACTTTAAGTATAGGCTCACATAATACAGAAATAGAAATAATAATTTTTTTCTTCCCTAATTTCATCCTTTTAATTTCTTTCTTTTACTTTATTGCTCTGGCTAAGCCTTCAGACATTAAATTGGATAAGATGGAGAGAAGTGGGTATATTGGCTCATTCTAGATTTTATAGAAAATGTTCTCATCTTTCACCCATTTGGCAAACATAGGCTACAGGTTACCATGCACAGCCTTAATTATACTGATATCTGCTTCTTCTACTCCTAGTTTCTTCAGGGATTTTATTAAGAAGGGATGTTCATGTTTGTCAAAAGTCTTTCCTGTATCAATTATACTCATGATGTGATTTCTTAACTCTGTTCATGTGCTACATTATACTTGCTTATTTGTTTATATTGAACCAATCTTTGATCCCTGAAATGAAATCTGACTGGTCTTGGTGCATGCTCCTCTTCATGTGTTCTTGAATTCAGTTTATGTGAATTTTATTGAGAATTTTGCTGTCTTTGTTAATTAACATATTTGATCTATTTCATTCCTTTTTGTGGCCTCATCTGCTTTTGGCACAGATACAAAGTTATGTGGGAGTACTTGGAGGAGACATTCCAGTATAAACACCTCCACTTCTTCACTTCTCTTCTTTAGCAACAGAAGGAGCCATGAACAGAAATAACAAGTTGAGGATATAGAAACACGGGAAGAACTCAACATTTCAGTCATGTAGGTACACTCCTCAAATCTAGTGCATTCTTAAGTCCAATGTTTACAAACTCTCCTTCAAGTGTTACTTCAAAGATCTATAGTTTTCAAATTGATCAAACCCTATAGATATTCTGATAGTAAGCTTAGTTGCCATAAAGTCCTCTTTTCTTCTTATTCAAAAAAGCCAACATCTGTGGGCCTTTAGCTTGCTGAACCCAAAAATTTCCAAAAAAAATCCCCAAAACCCCACAATTATTTAATTGTAAAGAGAAACATACAAAATTATAATATTTACACTGTCATCTTGCTGTAGGGCTTTCATTTTAAATTCTTACATAATATTAAGGGTTTTCTTTCCTATTCCTGAGTGAAGACGAGACTTTGTTATGCTGAGTTCCCAGAGGCTTGTTTATCAGAAATTAGAATAAAATGAAAGTGCGGCTTTATGCCACCTATGAGTTAACAGGTTCAGTGGTTTTCAAGTTTGATCCAATGATGTGCTATAATGTGCAAACTTCTAAGTAGTTGTTAGCATTCTCTGTCGTACATGTTGACTTTATTGTGAAATGCAGTGTGACTTCTTTCTCTCATTGCAGCTCAGCCTCTCAGGGCTGCTTATTGGTGGACACTAACCACAGAAAGCTGTCAGTGAAAGTTTGACACTTATATCAAATAATTAAATCTAATTCTTAATTCTCCTCTTTCCCCAGTCATTTTTTGTGAGTGATTTCTGAAAGTCAGTCACAGGATTTGGAAACAAACTGTAGCTCCTACTTAGCTATTTGATGCTTGCCATAAAGACCAAGGTATTATTGGAAAATATTTTGGAAATATGAATTCTTACATTCAGTCCAGGAATAAGATATTTCAGGATGGTTTAGAATTAATGGTAGTTTATTTCAAGTCAAGGACAGAAAAACTGAGCTTAAATTTGTTGCCTTTAGAACAGGTTTTGAAAATACAGTAGAAAACTCAGTTTCCTATCAATTTAAATTAGTATATAAAATAGTATATAGAACTATTAAAGGAATGTTTTAGAAAAACCTTAAAAATTGCCAAAGTGTTGCCATCAAATGCATCAAATAACAAAGTATCTCATTGTCTCAAATATTTGCTCTTTATACTTTTTTTGTATTTTCTTTTAAAGTAAGCATTTTTGGTACATTAAACTAAAATTTTGGGGTCATAACATGTTGTACATAAAGAAAACAGCGTATTTGTTGGAGGAAACTTTCCATGCTTGGAATGTGGCTGAGTGATTTGGGGTGAGGCATTTTTTAAACAGGGTGCAGTTTAGCCCTGTCCCTGTGCAAAGGGTTATGCAGAGCACAGACAGAGAGCACAGTGGAGAAGAGAAGCCTGTAATGAATGAATATGTGCTTTGTACTCCATTTCGGTTTTGATTTGGAAAAAGTTACACTTTGATTTTTTGAAAATGTTAATGTTTGAATGTATTTATTTTATTAATTTCTGTGTATGAGTACTTTACTTACATGTATGTCTGCGCACCGTGTTTCTGACAAGCATGAGTAGAGCAGAAGAGAGCGCTGAATCCCCGGGGACAACAACAACAGACAGTTGTGAGCCACCATGTGTGTGCTAGAAATTAAATCCAGTTCAATTACAAAGAAGTAAGAACAACAAGTGTTCATTGATCCAAACCTATCCAGCACCTAATGGTGTTAATATAATGAGACTCACAAGAAAAACAAAACAAAACAAACAAACAAAAAGACTAAACAGAAGAAATTAAATATGAGGATTATCTAGAATACTGTCTCCAATTCTAGTTCATGATTTGAGACTCAAAATTTTTCAATTATATTATTTGTTTTCTCTGTCAAGGCTCAATAATTAGTTGGGAGTTGGCTCTATTTTGGTTAAGTTTTACCCTAATGAAAGAACTCAGGAATAAAAAGTTTTAAATGATATCCCAAGAAAATTACATTTTAACTAAGCACACAGTTATCATTACAGCTTGTGCGCATATTTGCCACTTGTGAGGTGGGAATACATGGGATACACTTGGTCACAGGACCTAGCATAAAGCTCATAAATGTCTCCCGACCACACCACCTTTGATACAATTTATTTCAGTTGTTTCCAAACAACAAATAGTCTTTTGAAATATTTCTGTGAAAATGCCCCACTGCATCTCTTCCCAGGACCTTGTCCTCAAGCTCATCCAACCCCTGAAGAGAATCACTGTGAACAAGAGGAAAGCAGATGCCAGAACAAACCCAGACCCAGTGGGAAATCAAGAACTACCCCAAAGGCTCTTGGTTAGTCTACTAGGTTAGGGAAATCTTAGTAATCCTCTTAGTAATCCAGCCTGTTTACTCTTATTTTTCCAGCCTGTTTACTTGTATTTATACAATCAGAGAAATAACTAAAAGGGACAAAAAGAACTAAATACTTACTTAAAAGTGAACCTGAAGAATATAGCTAAGGAGTGACAAAGAAAAGATTGCAGAAGAGCAAAGGAGCAGGGCAGGGAGAGGCATCTGGTGCCTGAATCACTAGCCCAGCTTCACTGACAGGTGAGCACAAACTTTTCCTGAATTGTCAGTTAGTTCCTTAACTGCTCGAAATCAATCTCTTCAACTATAAAATGAGAAAGGTAATAAATAGTAGTTCTGAGTTTTAAATAACTTAGCTTATAAAGAGATTAGCATAGACGCTGGCAAAAATCTCTGAACAAAATATTGATTTACTTTCTAAACACCAGATTGCACCTAGTGTCTAATATAAATCTGATTATTCAGGCAGCATTCTGGACATTGATCAACTTCCACTGCATAAAAACAACATTGGCAAAAACTGTGCAAAGACATGTGTGTCAACCAGGATAAAAACATTCCAAGAGAAGAGGGCATTTGGCCTTTGCCACATCCCTGAACAAGGGAGGCATAACAAGTTCATGGAAAAATATTTGTAGAGCATGAAAGAATTCACCTCTGTTGTGGAACATGAAGGAATTCACCTATGTGAAGGAGCCCTGCCGACTTGATTTTGTCATGGATCTGTGCTGGAACAAGGAATTTTCAGAGACAATCCAGCACATGCTTGGATTTAGCAATAGCAACTCTGCCAAAATAGGGCCTGATCAAACCCATAGGGATGACCAAATGGGGTACTGTAGATATTATGGCCCACAGAAAGAAAGCTCCATCTATACTCCAAAGATCCCAAGGCCAACTGTTGTTCTTGGCTGTAACATGGAATGCCAATACATTCCACTCTGCACCACAAGCCTGGCAGCAGCCTGTCTTCCTTTCTGTGTCTCTCTATCACTTATCCATTCCCTTTGCCTCTTTCCTTCTCCCTCCCTTCCTCACTTCATCATTCCCTCATCTTTCCTTCACCCTTACATCCTTCTACCCTTTTGTTTCCTTTCTTCCTTTCCTTTCTAGGCCTTATCTACTAGCCACATTTAAGTGAAACATTGGAAAACTACTTGAGAATTATTTATAGCTGATTCCATTGAACCAGGTGTCTTAATTAGAGTTTCTATTGCTGTGATGAAACACCATGACCAAAGAAGGGATTGGGGAGGAAAGGGATTATTTGGCTTACACTTCCATATCATTCTGCCTTATTAAAGGAAGTCAGGACAGAAACACATGAGCAGATTGGGTGTGGGGGGTGGCAGAGGGCAAGGAGTGGGGAATGAGAACATAGGGAAATGGGAGGGTCAAGCTGGAACAGGGACAGAGCAGGAGGATAGGGAGGGAGATACCATGATAAATGAGGACATCATGGGAATAGGAAGAGGCAGGGTGCTAGGGAGGCTCTCAGGAATCCACAAGGATGACCCCACCTTAGACTGCTGGCAGTGGTGCAGAGGGTGCCTGGATTGGTCTACTGTGGTGATTGGTCTAACGAATAACCTAGCTGTCATCATAGAGCCTTTGTCCAGTGACTGATGGAGGCAGATGCAGAGATCCACAACCAGGCACCAGGCTGAGCTCCGGGAATCCAACTGATGAGGGATTCTGCAGGTGGGGTATGTTGAGATCATGATGGGAGGACGTGCAGAGATGACCGGCCACACTAGTGGAAGCCCATGAACTGTGGACTGGTAGCTGTGGAGCCCACATGGGACTGGACTAGGCCCTCTGGATACAGAAGACGGTTGTTTGGCTCGAACTGTTTGGGGGGCACCCAGGCAGGGGAATTGGGATCTGTCCCTGGTCTATGGGCAGGCTTCTGGAACCTGGTGCCTGTGGTGTGACACCTTGCACAGCCTTGGTGGAGTGGGAAGGGGTTTGGACCTGCCTAGGCTCAGTGTGCCAGGCTCTGCTTACTCCCCATAGGAGATCTTGATTTGGGGGATTTAGGGATGCAGGATGGCTTGGGAGAGAGGACTGGGGGTGGGGGGATCTGTGGTTGGTATGTGGTGTGAGTGGAAAATTTCTTAATAAAGAAAAATGGAAAAAAGCAAAAATAAACTAAACTAAAATAAAATAAAATAAAAAAGAATCAGGGTGCACATGAAGGTATCAGAAAAAGAGAATATTAAGGCTGCTACAGGTAGCGTGTGCAGGGTAGCCATTGCCTCTGCCTTCCCCACTGCTTATCACATTCCAAGTTTTCTGCATAGAGGGGGAGTATTCCAGCATGCCAGCTCATGACATGCCTATCCATACAATCTAGGCTGAGCTTTCCCAAATTCAAAGGGAATATAAAAGAACACTAACAAAGAGAGGCAATCTCTCTTAGGCAAATTAATGAATGAAGGAATCATAATCCCATGAAGTACAGAACTCAAGCAAATGAGCCTCATGATAGGACTTCTGAGGAGTTAGCTTTAAATTTCTCAATATAGCATGTGTCAGCAATTCCTGAAGCAGGACAGTGTCTATGGAACTTTAAGATTATCATTCACTATATCTTGCAAATGTGTGCCTATTTGTGGCATTTAATTTTAAACAGAGGTTTTATGGCTAAAAAGATTCTGAGCTAAACTTGAACCCAGAGCTCTCTTGGTTGAATAGTTACATTCATTGCTAAGTCAAAATCCAACAAAACATTCAAAATAGCTTTCTCCCTTTCCCTTAGGAATTATAAATTTCAGTGATGTAGCTTTCTTAGTTTAATGTGGTGGAGCAACTGGACAACTGGCTTTGAGACCTTTAATTGTTCATCATTTAATGTAAAATCTCTCATTATCATCCTTATATATGGCTTGCTATGTTTGATAAGTTCATATTACTATTAGAAGATTATTAGAACTTCAAAATATTTTCCTTGTGAAACAGCTAATTTGCTTAAGCTGAAGAATAAATAATTGATTACACAGATAATGAAGCAAACCTCTAAAGAGAAAAGCCAGCATGCAATCTATATTCTAAGTACTCAACTTGCTGAATGTTGGCACGGGCTCATTTTTCTCTCATTAATTATAGATGGCTTTTCCCCCTTACTTTCAGTTTTCCTTTAAAATTCTTGTCAGTCTCTTAGAATAAAAAGGATAAGACTTTGCTGCTCAAAATTGTGGATTTTATATCGCTTTTCTAAACATTGTGATTCATTTAATTTATCAATATGAATGGACTAAAAACAATTTCCATAGCTCTAGAGCCAAGATCTGAAGCATCCTTTAGACAGGAACTAATGAAATTATTTTTTAATCTGAAGGCTTGAAGAAAGATAAGGATGTGAATGTCAGTTCCTCTATTTCTACAGGGCAACAAGTCCTGGTACTCAACACATAATCAAAGGAAACAGTTAAATAATCTCTGTGGTCCAATTAAAAAGGCTTCAACTTTGAAGAAACACAAGATAGAATGTTACACTTGAGTTAAAAGTATTTCATTGCTTTGAGGAGTTTTCATGTCATTGCTATTTCCAAAAAGAATATGCTTAAAATCTTCTGAAGCTAGACTGGCTGTGCGCATGCTTTGGCAGAAATCCCCACACAAGCTTCTTCTGTAGAACCATAATTCACCTTTCGTTCATCAGCTCTATCCTGTCCTGAACAGGGCTGTCTGATGTGGAAAAGGACAATTTGTGTCCCAGCTGAAACCAAAACCCAAATTAAAAAACAAAACAAAACAAAACAAAAGAAATCATATTTACCGTGAAAGACTTTACAGACAGGCAATATGCTTCCAGAAGTGATGTCTCATCTTGATTTTCCCAGAAGCAACCCAACCTCCAGTGAGGAAGGTTAAGCAATTTTAATTGCATCCCAAAGTAAATTATAAACAAGGATGACACAGACCAGGCTTTCCCAACATGTGCCTTTTCTTTCCAATACATAAACGGCCTCTCAATATGAGCCACCAAAGTCTGTTCTCTAATAGGCTCTTAAAGCTTGGAGAGGTATTTAGGAAGCCTCATTAGCTGTTAACTGAAATAACAGTCAAATCCATAAATGGTGTCATTTTCCCAGTGGCTTTCTTCCTTTGAAGAATCCTAAAATTATGCATCTTTCCTGAAGTGGGAGGTGAACCTGCATAAATTCACTGATCCTGAGAAGCAGGGCAGGAGGCAATGGGATGAGAAGGGAGAACTGCATTACTCTGGACGGGGAATAGTCTCACAAAGAAGGCATCGGAGTAGAAAAAGGTGAATGTGAGGTTATTAACAAGAATATACACCAATTCAAAATTCACACCCAGACCACCCTCATGATGACAATTTACTGTCACATTGAACATGGGTGACGGATATTTGCTGGTGAAGTTTAGTTCCCTTTGGGAAGCATGAGGAAACGACACTTTTAAGGACCCATGTGCAACCTTTGAAAGGTAGTGTAGTGTCTAGTGGGAGACTCTTAGGAATAGTTAGGGTTTGCTGGGCCATCTAGCTTCTCTCTGGCTTTCTATTCCACATATGATTTCTTTTTCTTTTGCATGCCCCTGCTATCTGCCAGTGGGCCCTTGCTGGTGCCTGTGTCATGTTTTGTGCTTTTAGCTGATGATATCATGTCATCTTCTCCTCTTCAAAAATGTACCTTCCAAATATGTTTCATTATAGTGGCAGAAAACTGACCGATGCAATATTACTGATCACAGTTTACATATGTGACTACTGAGACTCAAGTATAAGTCAACCCTAAGGTTCAGTGGTTAAGATGGGACAAGTCTGGATTCAAAGTCAAACTAGTTAATGATATGTGTAGATGCCTGGCAGCACACAGCTGCCAGTTTTGTTTGAGAATTATCAGAAGCATGTACATAAGCATGTACAATTATGTAAAGGCCCATTTTCACTCCATTTGGAAACTATTGAAAATTATTTGATGTTTGTCATTTTGCAAATTTGGGTATTATATGGCTTGTCTAATATATAGTATATAATTTCTTTTTTTTTCCTTTCTGTTGTGGATTCTTCATTCACTATCTCACCATTTGTTAATCATTATTTTCTCTATGATTGATGATACTTCTCTAGATTTTCCCTTCATTGAAAGAAAAATAAAGGGGAAGAAAGGATGAGAGGGTTGTGGCAACTTTGGGCTTCCTAGAACAAGTAAGCTGAGTGAGCCTTTGTAGCGTATTTTATGAAGGAGTTTTATTTTTATTATAATTAATTTATGTTATAAAATATTAATTCATCTATGAATAATTCGTTTATATCTGGGATAAATTGCATATATGAATCTACTGTTATAATTATTTAATATATAATATACAATTTATATGGCTTTCTTAACATAACAGGATAGAATCTTCAAAGGCATCAAAAGGATTAACTTCTCTTGCTTTTATTTTATTTTTTAAATTGTTCTTACTATAAAACTTAAAGTATGTAAGTGAAATAAGTGAATCATATAGTTTTCCCATTGAGATGAGCCAAGGAAAAAGAAGTATTGGTGTTAATAAATACCATCAACATGGATAGTTAGTGACAGTGATGCTTATTCTCCTTTGTCTTAATTTGAATTTCACATTCATGCTAAGTTCTTCATCTCTGTCTTTATTTTGCAATGTTTTGACCACAAGACAGACAAAAAGCTGCTCCACGGATGTCAGGCCACGTCTTCTGCTTCCTCTGATTCTGTTTATTTTTAAATATTTATTATCACACTGATTAAGTACCTGTCACCAGAACCCACACACCTCTGAAACCTCTGGTGACTCACATTCTAAATCACGTGGTGACAGTGACTTAGAGTGAGGCTGCTAGTCACATCAACTACACAATTCTGGATATGTTTTTCAATGAAGTTTCCCAGAAAGTCCTCAGGGGTGGGGGAGATACAAGGATTTGGTATTTCACCTCATAATAAGGTACACATCGGAGACCTTGCCTTAGAGGAGGTGGGGATATGGGGTGGGTTGGGAGGGAAGGCTGGGGGGCAGGAGGAGGGAGGACAGGGGAATCTGTGGTTGGTATGTAAAATGAATAGAAAATCTCTTAATAAAAAAATGTGAAAGAAAGATACACAGTTGAAATAGTTTCGAGTATATTGCTACTACTCCAAGAGATTTAGACAAAATACTTGTTTTGAAGTGGTGCTCAGTCCTTGTTAACTCTGTAGACAAATGAACACTAACATGAGTGCTTCAGAACTGTGTGCAATATGGGCACAGCCTGAAAGTGTCCCAATACCCTCACCACCATGATGTAGTTAGTAAAGGGAAAACTCTTCAAAACTAATGGTCTAGTCAGGTTCTTTGACCCATGCTTGAAGCGTGTGTGCTCTGTTTTTACTGTTGCAAGTTCAAGCATTGAATTCACACCTCCATTAAGTTGGTAGCTAAATTCAATATATACCTTGTTGCCATTTTGCTGGGATTTTTTTTTCTTTGCATGAGGCTTGATCACCTGAGAGTTTTTATGTAAGGTAAACACCAGAGTTTGTGTGTCTTTTATTAATATAGACTCCTGAGAATAATGGCTGTGTAAGCAATGTTAATTGAGAGGAATTCCTAAGAACACATTTTCAGCTGACAGATATAGCTGGCTTGCACCAAGTATGAGTGCACTGAGTCAGAATTTCCAGCATTTTTTTTCTCATGCTTTACAAAGTCAAGTTCCAATGTAATGGGGAAAAAGTTACATGAATCTGAATTCACATAGTAGAGAGAAAAATTTTAGTATGATTATTTGGATTATTTTTTTCTGATAATTGTATAGCATATTTCTGCAATATGACTTTTTTTTAAAGCAATCTATGTGACATAATGACTAGGGCATGCTGATTTACAACCTGAAGTGACACAATTTTGTTAATTGAGACTCAGTTCACACTCATGTACCCAAGGTGAGAATCCCTTTCTAACATTCCCTATGTTGGTGGTAATGAGTTATTATGGAGAGTGCAATTTGCAACATACTATCCTTTTCATGGGTTACAAGAGTAACGGGGCACCACAGAAACTTACTTCAGGGCCAAGTTTAAGTCTGAAGGTCACTCATTCTTTAGGAATAGTCACTTTAAAAAGACAAAGGTAGATGTTACTTGCAGGATAGATGCCAACAAAGATCTTCAGTCAAAGCAAGCCTGATTCCTAGCTTCCCAGGCATGCTAAACTTTGGCATGAGATTCTGGGGAAACTGAGGCAGGGAATGCATGGAAGGACTGCAGCTGGAAGTTTTCCTGTGTCCCACCTGGCCCTCTGGTCCCACAGCCACTTATAAAATAATCATTCAGAGGCTTATATTAATTATGAAGTGGATGGCCTATGGCTCAAACTTCTTGCTAGCTAACTCATAACTTAATCCATTTCTATTAATCTATAAGTTGCCAAGTGGACTTGGTGTTACTGGTCTGCTGGTATCTTGCTGCTCCTTGGGTGGCAGCTGGCGTCTACCCCCACTCTGCTCTCTGTATCTCTACTTGGATTTCTCACCTGACTGTAAGCTTTCTTGCCATAGGCCAAAACAGCTTTATTTACTAACCAATGGGAACAGCATATATTCACAACATACAGAAAGACATCCCACATCACCTCCCCTTTTCTGTCTAATCAAAAAGGAAGGTTTTAACTTTAACATAGTAAAATTATATATAACAAAGCAGTTATCAAACAAGAATTACAGTTACAATGTCTAGTCTATTTATATTTGGCAAAATTATAAAATAGTCTACCATCTATCCTATTTTGTGAGTCTAAAGTTTCATATCTAATTTATCTTTTATCATAACCAAGGAAAATTATAATTATAACTATCTAGTCTTCAATGCCATCAAAGACCCCAGAAGGACATAATATTACCTAAGTAAAAAGAAAGTGCATTGTAAGCAACTTCCAAAAATCTAGAAGAACAGTGAAATCTGGATGCCTGGACAATCACCCAAAGTTCCTCAGTAACTTTGGAGCATCCTTCTTCAGCCTATAGGCCTAGAGTTTCTCAGTTGCTTCTCCCTGTGTCCTGAAGAAAGTCTGGCAGTCTCCTCTGAAGGACCATCTTGCCTTGTTTGGGCAGAATTCAGTGGTCATTTTCCTAAGAATCCTGCATGTCCAGGTTATACAACATCCTGTCAAGCAATTCAGGCAAGGGCATTTTTTGCTCAGTGGCTAACTTTTGCCACAAAGAAAGCAAACTCCATAATAAGTTTCTTTGATTCTCACCATCCTCTTTGAAGTAATTGATGCTGCCAGGAGCAGACATGTCTCACTGTCCAGAAAAGTCTAAGTTTTTAAAACATCCCAATTGCCACATTGTGTAGTTCTTTGAAGTGTTTGAAGATTACTTACCTAATTGAAATGTATCATTGTATATCTAAAAAACATAACTAACTATAAATTTGACTATCATAGAAGACTAATTATCAATCTGTAATTTTTAATTATACATTACAATTTAAATGAGTTGCATAAACATAATACCATGAATAAGAATAGAAATATACATACAGAATAACAAAATTAACTTTAAATTTGTGTCAATAAAGCAAAATCCATAGCATTGTAAAACATACCAAACAAGTTGTTCTTTAAAAGTAGATTCAATAATCTACTCTTTCATCCTATGATATATATAAATAAAAATAAACATTTATAAACAATATTATGGAAATTTGGATGTATCTTTCCATACCACTTCCTGATGATTGGGGGCACTGGCAATCCTACAGGGATTCTGAGAAAATTCAAGACAATAGTGAAGTCCTGGGAAAACCAGCTATAACCTTGTTGATAGGCACCATCTGTTAATGTTCAGGAGGTCTTGCTTGATTAAATCTGATCCATCTTAACCTGGAACAAATCCATAGCCACTTGCTTCCTGTAGAAACAAAACCAGAGCCTCCTTTCCAAAGTAACATAACCTTAGATTCAAGTTTGGAAGTCAAGTGTAACAGAAATCTTAAAAGGTCTTATTAAAAAAAAACCCGGAAGTCAGGTATTTGGGTGAATGCTGAAAGATCAGAGAAACAGAACAAGCCACATCCAATCTCACCTTGCCAACTTCTCAGCTGATCTTCTTTCCTCAAACTGGAAGCCTCTGAGTCCTCATCTGAATGGATCTCAGCTGAACTGCTGCTAAAAGCCTAAAAGCTTAAAAAGACCTCTAATTCCTGGTCCTCATACCTTATATACCTTTCTGCTTCCTGCCATCACTTCCTGGGATTAAAGATGTGTGTCTTTCCCAAGCAAGACATGAGATCTCAAGTGCTGGGATTAAAGGTGTGTGCCACCATGCCTTGCTTCTATGTCTGTCTAGTGGCTGTTCTGTTCTCTGATCCCAGATAAGTTTATTGGGAAAACAATATATGAACCACTGTGGTGATACTGTGTTCCCCAAAATATTGTGCACCCTGGTAAATGTATCTGGAATCAGAGGACAGAACAGCCACCAGATAGACATAGAGGCCAGAAAATGGTGGCACTCAAGCTTTTAATCCTATCACTTGGGAGGCAGAGATCTGTCCCGATCTCTGTGAGTTCAAAGCCACACTGAAAACAGCCAGGCATGGTGACTCATGCCTTTAATCCCAGGAAGTGATGGCAGAAAGCAGAAAGGTATGTAAGGCGTGAAAACCAGGAACTAGAGCCTAGTTAAGCTTTTAGGCTTTTAGCAGCAGTTCAGCTGATATTCATTCTGGATGAGGACTCAGAGGCTTCCAGTCTGAGGAAACAGGATCAGCTGAGGAACTGGCAAAATGAGGTGGCTGTGGCTTGCTCTGTTTCTCTAATCATTCAGCATTCACCCCAATACCTGGCTCTGGGTTTGTTTTTATTAATAAGATTTTTTAAGATTCATGCTACAAACCACAGTCAAGATACCATTAAAAAGAATATATATAGGGGGCTGGAGAGATGGCTCAGAGGTTAAGAGCACTGGCTGTTCTTCCAGAGGTCCTGAGTTCAATTCCCAGCAACCACATGGTGGCTCACAACCATATGTAATGAGATCTGGTACCCTCTGCTGGCTTGCAGGTGTACACGCAGGCAGAACATTGTATACATAATAAATAAATAAATGTTTAAAAAAAAAAAGAATATATATATATTTTAACTTAGCAGCCTTTAGAATCAAATATCTTTCTGCAGTCAAAAATCCAAAAGACAGTACAATCCAGACTCTCTGTGTAATATCCATTTTTACAAGGCTTATTATTTTTTAATATTTTATTTTTAAGATGTTATTTTACTTTTATGAATATCCTTTCTCTTCTCTCTCTCTCTCAAATCCACATATGGGTGCCAGATAATTGGAGAATATTGCTAGCAATCCATGGAGTCTGCTTAGTGGGCAAAGGAATTTATTTGAGAGAGAGAACTCACAAGGCAAAATAGAGGAATTTGTCACAGGATTCTGGGAGGGTGAGGCACAGTCTACTGCTATTCTCTGGCAAGAGCTGCTGTAGTCCATCCCAGCATCCAAAACCACTTATGCTAGTGAAGACAGACACTTACATGCATCCCAGGACTTAAGAATCCTGAGTGGCCACACCCCAGGGGCATGTACTTCAAGGTCATAGGCAGGTGTAACAGTTATCTGCTACCTCACTAGGGGCAGTGCTTCAGGTCATGGAAAGAATGGCTCCCTGCTACAAAGGACAGCTAAAACAGGGACATTTGAGAGGTGGCATGGGAACTTAGTGCAGTGGAAACTTCCTTGAAGATATGAAAGTGATTCTAATGAGTTCTCCATATAATTAGGGAGATTGAGTCTCAACTGGCCATCTCTTGTCACCAAATGAAATTTCCAGTACCAGGACTGGGTTACATACAATTGAGTTGTTGGTCAAAAAAAGTCACAAGGAAATTCCCCAAATAAGCCAGGCTGCTGCCAAGAAAATACATTGGTCTTCACAAACTGACATCAAGGCCCTGTTGCTGAACAAAACACCCATACAACTTATTGAATATGGAGATGTCAGGCTGGTTGCCTCCATAGAACCTTCACCTCTATGTTCTAGGGCCTTTGGTGTAGGAATGCTCTCTTCAGGCTACTAAAAGAGAAATGTAAACATGAATCCAGATAAAAGGCATAAAACCTTTTATCTACAATCTGTCCTACCTGAAAAATATGCTAAGCCAATAGTGGCACAAAATGGGAGTAACCAACCAATGTCTGATATGAATTAAGACTCACTACATGAGATGCAACCCATGCCCAACACTGCTTGGGTGACCAAAAACCAGAGACTGCACATCCCAGAAACCTAGGGTAAAACCAAATACTACTTGTCAAAAAAAAAAAAAAAAAAAAAGACTCCTAAGGATATTCTGCTATACTCAAAGATCAGTGCCTATTCAGCCAGCATCAGAGAAACTTCCTCCTGAAGCAGATGGTAACAAATCAGAGAACCACAACCAGAAATTAGGTAGATGGAAATATAGAGAACTTGGGAAACACAGCTCTAAATGGTACATTTCCATCAAATCCCTCCACCTCAGAGCTCAGGGAATCTTATGTAAGATGAGGCAAAAAAGAGTGTAAGAACCAGAGGGGATGAAGGGCATTAGGAGAACAAGGCCCTCTGAATCAAATAAGAAAAACTCATGTGAACTCAGGGAGACTGAAGCAGAAAGCACAGGGCCTACATCAGTACACCAGATTCTCTGTGTATAATTTGGCTTGCACTTTATTATTTGTGTAGGTCTCCTGAGTTTGCAAATGAGTGGAGCTCTGATTCTTGTGCTTGGTCTTGAGGCTCCTTTCCTTCTGTTGGTTTGCCTCGTCCAGAATCTTAGTTGCATAGATTTCACATAAAAAGCAATAGAATTATTTCAACACTCAAAGGTTTTTTTCCAGAAACATTAAGTTAGCCTGGATAGTTAGCTCCTCAATATTAGATGGTGTTGATGTATGGAAGAGTCAAGGGGGGGGCTGCTTGTCTAATTAGCTCTCACTAAACCTGTGGAAATCATCTTGTATGGTCTAATGAGACCATCTATCCTTGTGATACTGAAAGCCTATTCCTTTTAGGCTGTGAAGACCATCATACATACCTGCAAAAGAGTGAGATGGCAAAAATAAGCACAGGCTAACCCACAAGTCCATTTTGTGCTGTTGCAACAGAACACCTGAGTTAATCTGTCCTGTCACTTAGGCAGGGAAACAGGCGTTCCAGGAGGTAGGCTCTAACAAAAGGGTCTGACAAGAACACACCCTGTCTCACTGCCATTTGGAAATGGAGGCAGCTAATGTGACTACTGTCATATCTGACACTTCACGTGTTTACCAGGTCCAATATTCTGGGAGTCTTCAATTGTCCTTTGCCTAACAATGTACTCTGGACTGTTCCAGGCCCATGTCCTCACTATCAGCCAAAGTCATAGGATAGATAGGACCTTTCAACCTGTTTGGTAATATAAAGGGACCTTATAGGAAGACACCTTGTTTGTCTCAGGGGCACTGAAACTATTTTAGACCTACTGGCATTCTGTTGATGTGATCAGATTTCTTGGCTAAGGGATAATTAGATTGTGTACCTCTGTCTTTATACTCCTCTCTTTCCTTAAAATCTGACACCATCAAAAACAGGCTTTAATTTTCTAATTTTAGAGCCTGAGAAATCTAAGACCCATAATGAAGGATTTAGGGAGCCTGAATGCATTCATAAGGGGGGCCCTTGTAGGTACTGTGCTAGGTGTGTGCTGGTGTGGAGTTCAGTCTGAATCAGCACTAAAGGTACCTGTGTTTGTAAGTTAGTGACACTGGGATAAATTACATCATTGTTTACAAAGGGCTGAGAGTCTGCAGGGTAGTTGCCATAGGGACTTACTACATCATAAACCTATAACATCTACTGTCTTACCTTTAGATAAAATGACCACACATGGCTCAGTACAGCTGTTCAAGCACCTAATTGTGAGATAATATGTACCTTTGTAGTACTCAAGATAATTTTTAAATATTTATTTATTTGTTTGTTTGTTTGTTTTACATATCGCCCAGTTTCTCCTCCCTCCTCTCCTCACATTTACTCCATCTACCTCCCCTCCACCCCTACCCTCTAAGCGACTCCTCCTCTGTTTCTGTTCGGGAAGGGGTGGCCCTCTCATGAGTATCAAAAAAGCATGGCATATCAAGTTGCAGTAACACTAAGCACCCTGATTGTATTAATTAGTAAAGCAATCCAGTATGAGAAATAGGTTCCAAAGAGCCAGCCTAAGCATTAGGGATAGCCCCTGCTCCCATTGTTAGGAGTCCTACAAGTAGATGAAGCTACACAACTGTCACATATATGTAAAAGGCCTAGCTCAGTTCCATGCAGGCTCCCTGGTCACTGGTTCAGACTCTGTGAGTTCCTATGAGCCAGGTTAGTTGTTTCTGTGGGTTTTCTTGTGATGTCCTTACCCCCTTAGCTCCAATAATCCTTTCTCCCTCTCTTTAGCAGAATTCCCCAAGCTTGGCCTAATGTTTGGGTGTGGATATCTGCATCTGTTTCCACCAGTTATTGGGTGAAGGTTCTCTGATGACAATTAGGATAGTCACCAATCTAATCATCAGAAGATGGCCAGTTAAGGCTTTGTATCCATTATTGCTAGGAGTCTTAGCTGTGGTTATCCTTGTAGATTTGGGGAAGTTTTCCTTGCATAAGGTTTCTACCTCACCCCCAAATTCCCCTCACCTTTACAATCATCTCTTTCAGTATTCTCCCCCTAAATCCATCCACAACCTGTTCTCTCAAGTTCCTATTCCTACCAGTCCCCAGTCCACCCAGGAGATGTATTCTATTTCTCCTTCCCAGGGTGATACATACATTCCACATTGGGCACTCTTTGTTACTTAGCCTCTCTGGGTCTGTGAATTTAAGCATAGTTATACTTTAATTTGCAACTATCCACTCACGAGTGAGTACATAGCATGTTTGTCTTTCTGAATCTGGGTTACCACATTCAGGATGATTTTCTTTCTAGTTTCATCCATTTGCCTCCAAATTTCGTGATGTCATTGTTTCTAACAGTTGAGTAATAGTTCATTGTATAAATGTATCACATTTTCTTTATCCATTATTTGATTGGGGCCATCAAGGTTGTTTCCAGGTTCTGGCTGTTACGAGTAATACTGCTATGAACACAGTTGAGCAAGTATCCTTGTGGTATGACTGAGCATCCTTTGGGTATATGACCAAGAGTGGTATAGCTGGGTCTTGATGTAGATTGATTACCAATTCTCTAAGAAAGTGCCATAATGATTTCCAATGGGGCTGCACAACTTTGCACTCTCATCAGCAATGCAAGAGTGTTCCCCTTGTGCCAATCCTCTCCAGCATAAGCTTTCATCTTAGCCGTTCTGACAGATATAAGATGGTATCTCAGAGTCAGTTTGATCTGCATTTTTCTGATGACTATGGATATTGAACATTTCTTTAACTTTTTCTCTGACATTTGAGATCCTTCTGTTGGGAATTCTCTAAGACTGTACTCCATTTTTAATTGGATTATTTGGTTTCTTGATGTCTAGTTTCTTGAGTTCTTTATATATTGTGGAGATCAGCTCTATGTCAGATGGGGGTTGATGAAGATCTTTTCTCATTTAGTAGGCCGCTATTCTGTCCTATTGCCTGTGTCCTTTGCCTCACAGAAGCTTTTCAGTTTCAGCAGGTCCCATTTATTAACTGTCGATCTTAGTGTCTGTGATACTGGTATTCTATTCTAGAAGTTGTCTCCATGGCAATGCATTTAAGGCTGTTTTACACTTTCTGTTCTATCAGGTTCAGTGTAACTGGACTTACGTTGAGGTCTTTGATCCATTTTGACTTGAGTTTTGTGCAAAATGATAAATATGTATCTGTTTGTACTCTTCTACAAGCTAATATTGAATTATACCAGCATCATTTGTTGAAGATGCTTTCTTTTTTTTCCATTGTATAATTTTGGCTTCTTTGTCAAAAATCAGGTATCCATGGGTTTGTGGATTTATATCTGGATCTTTGATTCGATTCCAATGATCCACTTGTCTTTTTTTAATGCCAATACCATGTTGTTTTTATTACTGTAGTAGAGCTTGAGATCAGAGATGGTGATACCTCCAACAGTTCTTTTATTGTAAAGAATTGTTTTAATTCTTTAAACTATCCTGGGTTTTTTCAGATGAAGTTGAGTATTTTTCTTTCAAGGTCTGTGAAGAATTGTGTTGGAATTTTGATGGAGATTGCTTTGAATCTGTAGATTGCTTTTGGTAAGTTGGTGATTTTATTATGCTAATCTTACCACCCATGAGTATGGGAGTTCTTTAGATCTTCTGATTATCTTCTCCAGTTTCGCCCTTTAATGACTTAAAGTTCTTGTCACACAGATCTTTCCCTTGCTTGGTTAGAGTAACCCCAAGATATTTTATATTGTTTGTGATTATTTTGAAGAGTGTTTTTTCCCAGATATTTCTCTCAGACATTTTATTCTTTGTATATAAGAAGGTTAATACTGTTTTTGAGTTAATATTTTATCCAGCCACTTTGCTAAAGTTGTTTATCAGCTTTTGGAGTTCCCTGAAATTTTTGGAATCACTTATGTGTACTATCATGTCATCTGCAAATAGCAATACTTTGATTTCTTCTTATCCAATTTGTATCCTCTTAATTTCCTTTTGCTGTCTTGTTGCTCTAGCTAGAATTTTTAGTATAATATTGAATATACATGGAGAGAGTGTACAGCCTTGTTTTGTTCCTGATTTTAGTGAAATTCGTACTCAAGCTAACTTTAAATCATCACTCTAAGTGTATATTTGTTTCAGGATCCTCATTGTCTTTCTGTGATCATATTATTTTATTTAGCTTAATTTTCTCATAGCTTATCTTTGATTTTATATTTCTCTGTGTGTATGGATTTTAATTTACTTTGTCACATGTGATATTTTATGGATTTTGTCATTAAAATAACAGATACATAAACACACACACATACACACACACACACACACACACTCATTTGCTTGTCTATAACATTTATATGATTGTGGTGGTTCAAACAAAATGACCTCCATAGACTCATATATTTGAATGTTAAATGCTTGGTCATTAGGGAGTGGTACTACTTGAGAGGGATTAGGTATAACCATTTGGGAGTACATATGGTCTTATTGTTCTTATAGTAGATGTTATGTAACCTTTTGGAAAAGAGCATCTCTTAACAATACTGTATGAGATTAAATTTGAAATTTCATGTGGGAACAGTGCATGTATTGGCTGCTGTTTTTCAATGCTATAACAAAACACTCTGACAGAGTAACTTAAGAAGGGAAGGAAGGAAGGAAGGAAGGAAGGAAGGAAGGAAGGAAGGAAGGA
>CABHPH010152106.1:0-42868 GCA_902168325.1 Peromyscus nudipes | reverse complement strand
GTGTGTGTGTGTGTGTGTGTGTGTGTGTGTGTGTGTGCGCACGTGTGTGTTCAGAGGCCAGAGGACAACTTTGGGTATTACCTTTAGGAATGTTATCTACTTTCTTTAGGATAGGATCTTTCCTTGGCCTAGAGACCACTGATGATGTTATTCTATCTGGCCATCTGGCCTCTAGCCAATAGGTCTCTCCCGCCTCCAGCTCTCCACATTACAAATGTATATGACAATATCTGACATCTTTACATGGCCCTGGGGATCAAACTCAGGTCCTCGTGTTTGCCAGGTGATCACCTAACTGACTGAACCTTGCCATACGCCCGGCCCTCTGTCTTTTCCCTGCTGTCTGACAGTGGACACTCTGCTAGTTCTTGTGTTCATGAGTACATCTGCAGTGTGACTAGTCTGTGCCTTCTTTACCTGCTTGGTCTGGGGGAATACGTAATGTATCTGCACAGCCAGGACTGTAATTGTAATGAAATTAGAGAAAAATAATGCATAGGAACCACAAAAATGCTGCCTTAAGTAAAAAGAGGAAAAGATATCAGGAAAGAGGAAGTAAGGGAGTGGGGAGAAAGGAAGAGAGGAGGAAGAAGGAAGAGAGGAAGGAAGAGAGGAGGGAGAAAAGAGAGGAGGGAGGAAGGAAGAGAGAAGGAAGAGAGGAGGGAGGAAGAGAGGAGGAAGGAAGGAAGACAGGAAGAGAGGAGGGAGGAAGGGAGGAGGGAGGAGGAAGAAAGGAGGGAAGGAGGAAGGAAGGGAAAGAGGATGGGAGGGAAAAAGGAGAGAGAAGACTGGAGAAAGAGAAAGGAGGAAGTAAAGAAAGGAAATAAGAGTGAAGGATGGGAACAAGGGGAGAGGAAAGAATGGGAGAAGGAAGGAGGATGAGGAAGATGGAGGAAGGAAAGAAGAGACAGGAAGAGAGGAAGGATGAAGGTAAAAAAAGTAAGCAAGAGAAGAGGATGGAGGGAAACGAACAGGAAAGGCAGGAACAAGGAATGAAGGAAGGAGGGATGAAAGGAGAAAGGGAAGAGGGAGGAGAGGGCAGGAAAGATTCCGCTGAAGGAAGTGCAGCCATCATAACACGGAATGTTCAGGAGCCCCGAGACGTTACATTCCTCCGTTCAATTGGTTGGATCCTCAAGTTGTTGAAGGGCCCGGTGACCTTTCTGGTTAGATCTGTAAATCTTCCTCTTAGAGGCTTCAAATATTTTGGAGAAATATTTATAAACACATTATAAGATGCTTGAGGGAATTCAGCCGAGTTTGTAAACAGGATTAATCATATGGAAATTTAATCTGAGAATCCCGTGAGAGAAAATGCACACTTAATGACTAAATATGCTAAATTAATTTTAAATTAATAAAATTACGAATAAAAAATGTTGTTATTTCAAAGCAGAGGACAGGACATTTCCTGCCCCTCTTTCTTCCTTCCTATTATTCTTCCTCACTCTCCTTTTCTCTCCATTTCTTTTTATCTTTTCTTTTTTTTCATTTTTCTTTATTAAGAAATTTTCTACTCACTCTACATACCACCCACAGATCCCACCTCCTCCCTCTTCCCATCTCCCAGCCCTCCCTCCCAAGCCACTCCACATCCCCACATCACCCAAATCAAGGTCTCCCTTGGGGAGTCAGCAGAGCCCAGCACACTGAGTCTAGGCAGGTCAAAGACCCTTCCCACTGTACCAAGTCTGTGCAAGGCACCACGCCACAGGTACCGGATTCCCAAAAGCCTGCCCATGCACCAGGGATGGATCCCGATCCCCCTGCCCGGGTGTTCTCTATCTTTTCTTAGAAACGGTTTTTGGAAGAGAGCTGCAGGGGACTGCGTGTTTGCACCCTCTTTTTCACGTCCTTCCAAAACAGTGGTGTTAGTAAGAACTGGGGCCTTTGGGAGGCCTTCTGAGAGGACCAAACGGAGGATGGCAGAATTTGGCGCCATCCCCGTTGCCCACAAAATTTAGAAATGAAGCCTGAGGGCTGAGAGATGGCTCAGTCAGCAGTGATGCTTGCCATCTAAGTGTGAGATCTTGAGTTCAGTTCCCCAGAACCTACATAAATCTGGATGCTATAGTATGGGTCTGAAATCTCAGTGCTCCTACAACGAGATGGGAGGTGGAGACAGGAAGCTCCTGGGGTAGCTAGCCTGGAATACATAACAGTGAGCGGCAGAGCCTGTCTCACACAGAGTGGAAGGTGAGGGCTGACAGTTGAGGTGGTCCACTGACCTCCACCAGTGTCCTCTGGCATGTGTACAGCCAGCCACACTCATGCTTTTAGGCATGAGAGGTGGTGGGATGGGGAGATGGCTCAGTTGCTACAATGTTTGCTGAACATACCCGAATCGTGTGGGAGAGCTGAGTGTGGTGGCACATGCTTGTAATCCCACTACTGGAGAGGAGACAGAAAAAACAAACAAACAAACAAACAAACAAACAAAAAACCAAAAAAACCCCCCAAAACACTGAGACTTGCTGTTCAGCCAGCCTACCTCTAATCCAAGTCCCAGTGAGAGATCCTTTCTCAAAAAACAAGGCCCACTCATGTGTGCATGAACACACACACACACACACACACACACACACACACATACACTACACACAGGAAGAGATGGAGAAAGGGGAGAGTGAGAGAGAGAGAGGGAGGAAGAGAGAATGTTCCTGGTTGAGACCTCCTAGTCTGAGAGTGGAACAGATTAGTAGGTCAAAGCTGGAGGAGCAAAGGCGTATGTTTGAATACTGCCTTAAAATAGAGCAAGCAATAGGCCTGAATTGATGGCTCACTGGTTAAGAGCACTTGCTGCTCTTGTGGAGGGTCTGAGTTTGGTTCCCAGCACCCACCTTAGGCAGCTCACAACCGCCTATAACTCCAGCTCTAGGGAATCTGATGCCCTCTTCTGGCCTCTGCAGGCACCCACACAGACACATACACACACATAAATAAAATAATACAAATACATCTTTAAAAAAAGAGAGAGAGAAAGAGAGCCAACTAATATTATTATAACCTGCTTTCAAGTGAAGATGACCAGACTGCAGACTTGCCCAAGTTCCAGATGCTTCTAAATGGTAGAGGCAGAAAGGGCTCCAGTTCCTGCTCTCCCTGGCTCAGCGATCTTCCCTGCACAGTCGCCAGCTCCTGACTGGGACCAGAACATGGACTGCACTTGGCCTGGACTCACATGCGCATATTTTAGAAGCATCGTAGGATCTTGGCTTCTCCTTTGGTAGGGAAAATTCTATTTATTTGAACACTGAGAACTGGACACCAGATTTGGTAAAGCTATTGACTGTTCAGTGCTGGCTAGGGGTCAGCTGGAGTTGAGATGAGTTGGGAAAGGGCTGGCTGTTGAGCTAAGAGATTCAGCATGGAGACCGGCCTATGGCACTTTCTCTCTCTTTTAATTTACAGCGAAATACTCTCCCATGGAGTATTACCAGGATGAAATCCTCAGTAAAGAAGAAATCATGCCCTGTGCATTATTGCAGATGGCAGAATGAGATGTAGAAATGATGACTCTGTAAACCAATATTTGTGGAGGAACCATTGCTGTGAACAGGTGCACAATGACTCACCTGTGGTGCTTCTGATAGTTATGCAGAGGCTGGGAGATGGCTCAGCTTCTACGGTGCTTTCTGAGCAAGCATGAGGACCCGAGTCTGATCCTCAGACTTGGTAAAAGTCAGGCATGGAGGGTTGGGGCTGGAGAGATGGCTCAGCAGTTAAGAGCACTGGCTGCTCCTCCAGAGAACCTGGGTTCAATTTCCGGCACCCACATGGCAGCTCCCAACCATCTGGAACTCTAGTTCCAGGGAAATTGGCACCCTCACACAGACACACATGCAGGCAAAACACAAATGCACATAAAATGAAATACAGACATTTAAAAAAGTCAGGCATGGGGACACATGCTTGAAATCCCAGTGCTAGGGGAGAGGTGAAGAAAGGAGGCATCTTTCTGGGGCTTGGTGGTGAGCTCCAGGTTCAGTGAGAGGCCCTGCTTCAAAAAAAAAAAATAAGGTGGAGAGTGAGTGAGAAACACCTGATGTTGACCCTGGTTTCCATACACAGGCACACACACACTGACAAACAACAACAACAACAACAACTAAACACTTGTGCGTCCCATCCTCAGAGATGCTGATGAGGTCAGTTTAAAGAGATCACCTAGACATCCAAAAGCTATTACAGGTCAAAAATCGAGGCTCACAGGGCTGGGAAGATAGCTTAGGGGTAAGAGTACTTGCTGCATAGCATGAGGACCTGGGTTTGATTCCTCAGCACCTATATAAAAAGCTGGTATGTTACTGCCTGGTGCTAGGTTTGACGAGACACCGACTGAAGGGGATAAGGTGGAGCAGAAACCCCAAAGGCCCTCCTGTATTGTACGCATGCACATAGTCCTATGTCGATACACCACACATACACACATACATAAAATAAGGATCATAATGGTCAGATCTTGTCTGTGACAATAGCTCTTTTGTGGGTTTAATCACCCTTGAGTGTCCCCAAGGCATCTTGGCTTGCTGAAATCTGCAGAGCAGGAAACCTGTCCTTCCACCTTATGTAGGGACAATGATGTCACTAAGCCCAGCACATTACTTGCTTGCTTGGCCTCCACTGGGCTCTGCCTCATTAAAGGTTAGGAGTTACGCTCCATTTTTATAGGCTGGCACAGAGTTCGTGAATTTGAGGATCTGAATGTTTCCCTCGGTGGTGTTAAAAGCCTTTCACCTAAGTCTTTCCAAGTGCCTCCCTGCTTACATGTCACATCTGGGCTGCATTCCACAAGTCACCCTCCCTTAAGAACATTCGATTCCCATTAACCGGCTGGCTCCCTCTGAGGGGGCTGACTCCAGGTGTGCACACCAAAGTCGTCTTCTCTCTTTCTTGTTTTACCTGCTTGCTCTAGGAAGGAGAAGGATCAGGACTTGGAGCTTGCTCTGTGATGAGAGTGGAATATTTCCAGATGCTGAGTATATAATCCCTTTGGTTCTGCCGCGCTTGCCAAGCATGAGGATAACAAGTGTGTGCCGCAGAACAGAACAGAGCATAAAACAAAAGCGGAACAGGGTGGTGATTCTGTTAGGCTGGGCTCCAGGAGAAATGAACGCAACATCATTAGCACGCATGCTGATATGCTCTCCCCACCCTTTGTGTATACAGAGAAAGAATTCCGTACAAGACTGGCACAAATCAAGCCACAGAAATACCCCAGCATGGATGGGTGAGGGGCTCATGATGTCCCACCCCTAGCTGAGGCACTATTGTCAACTGATGACTGCTGGGAGAAGGAGAGTCAATGTTCTGTAGGGACATGGCCCCTGAGAGGCCATCTGTATTCATCAGGGTTCGGGATTCTCTAGATGAACAGAATTGATAGAATGAATATATACATACATAGACATGGATTTTTATTAGAATGACTTACAGGTTATGGTCCAGCCAGCCCAACAGTGGCTGTCTACCAACAAATAATGTAGTCCAATAATGTAGTAGTTGCTCAGTCCATGAGGCTGGATGTCTCAGCTGGTCTTCAGTATATACCCAAATCCCAAAGAAGTAGGCTCTAATGCCAATGAAGGAATGGCCTTGCCATCGAGAGAGGTAAAGTAGGCAAAGAACAAGAACTTCTTTCTTCAATGTCCTTTATACAGGCTGCCAGCAGAAGGTATGGCCCCTACTAAAGGTGGATCTTCCTACCTCAAAAGATCTAAATTCAGTGTGGGTTTTCCCACTTCCGATGATTTAAGAAAAATCCCAGCACCCAGCATAGTGCACACCTTTAATCCCAGCACTCGGGAGGCAGAGGCAGGTGGATCTTTGTGAGTTTGAGGCCAGCCTGGTCTACATAGTGAGTTCCAAGACAGCTGGGGCTACATAGAGAAATTTTAAAAAAAATACAAAACAAAGCCCCCCCAAAAAAAAAATCCCTCACAGGTGTACCTGTGTACTGCTTGGATTTTAGTTAATTCCAGATATAGTCAAATTGGCAAGAATAGTCATCACACCATCCATCCTCTTGTACATGGTCCTATATTCTTCCACATACTGGTAACATTAAGTGGACTCAGTGGTTTTTAAAAAGGAACACAGAAAATGGTGATGGGGTAGAGGAAGAATTAGCGGGGCAGGATTCTCAAATAATAAAAAAATTGAATAGAAAAATATAGAGGAGAAAGGTAAGATTAACTTGATAGAGGGATGAATCTGTAAGTGAAGTTTCTCTGGTTCTAATTTGAATGAAAATTCCATTTTTTTTTTAAAAAAGGATCTCACATAGCCCATGCTGGCCTTGAACTCACTATGCAGCTGAGGATAACCCGAGTGCTGGAATTTGAGGTGCGTACCACCAAACCTGGTTTAAATATGCTGGGGATGGGACCTGCGGCTCCATGTGTCCTAGGCAAGTACTTTACCCAATGAGTCACATCCTTAGCCCCAAATTCTTGCTCAATGAACAAAGTCTCTGGTGGGGAAAATGACTTCATAATGCTCTAGCTTCTCTCTCCATTTCTGGAGCTGGCTTCTCTAAGGATACCTTTCTCAACAGTTGGAGATAGGCGGGGACCATTGCTCAACACATATAAGGCATGTGCTCTACTGTTGAACTATATGCCCAGTTTCCTGAGACAGAGTCTTGCCACATCACCCAGGCTGGCCTTGAACTCTCCATTTTCCCACATCTACTTCCTGAGTTCTAAGAGGGATGGCTCACCTCATCCGGCTTCTTGATATCTTCATGGGTCTGTGTGAGACGTGATCCTATGGTTCAAACTGGAGAGAATTTAGGATAGTTCACAACTACTGTAGAACGTTATCAGGCATTTCTGTTTAATGAAACAATTTTATTGAACTATTTTATTCCCATGTGTGTTACCATCATCTTCTACATCATAGGGATGTCATTTAATAAACTGTTTCAGGGCTGAGGGTGTGACTCAGTTAATAGAGTGCTTACCTAGCTTGCACAAAGTCTTGGGTTCCATCTGCTGCATCTTACGAGTTGGGTGTGGTGAATGCCTGCAATCCCAGCGCTGGAAGGAGAAGGCAGGAAGATCAGAAGTTCAAGGCCAGCCATGGCTACACAATGATTTCAAGACCAGACTGGACTACAAGAGACCCCCATCTCTGAGTAAACAAATTAACAAAGCTTTTGAGAGCTCAGTTTTTACTTACATCTGTATGTTGATGACAGCGATTCCTCTTGAGTACTGGCTCAACTGTAAGAGTTATGACATGCGTTTCTGGAAAAGTGCAAACTGGGAAAAATGTGACAAGATGTGAGGGGATAATTTCCTTTATAAACCGTAAATACAGTAAATTTGGAGATAAAATAAATTACAAGAGACACCATACTAGTAAGGATATTGTTTGTGTTTGTTATGCTTTGGTTTGATGGGATGATGAATTGATTTTGATACCTCTGTTAATTCTTTGAGAGAGTTACGATAGGCTTAATAAATTCCATTTTTATTTATTTATTTTAAAAGGTTTACTTTATAGTCTCTCTCTCTGCATGCATGTGCGTGTTTGTGAATCCAAGTGTCCACAGATGTCAGAAGATGGCATGGGATCCCCTGGAGATGGAGTTATAGGCAGTTGTGTGCTGTTCAGTGTGGGTGCTAGGAATTGAACTCAGGTCCTCTGCAAGAGTGGTACATGCTCTTAACCACGGAGCCATCTCTCTGATCCCTCCGTTTACATTTTAAACATGGAGAGATTTCCCCCTCAATATATCTTAGACCATACCTTTAGCGAAAAAGAAATCAGCAACTTGTAGTGTTTACCCCATTAGTATTCAATTATATTTCCTAGATAAACAGCTGGAGGCCATCTCTTCGGTGACAAATGTGTTTGATTTGACTTAATCACCACCACTAGGCACATCATTTACTAACATTTGCTGTGCTACAGTTCTAACAAGAAGGGCGATTCGCCCTGGTAAGGGAGAGAAAAAGAATTCATAGAGTCAAGGGACAAGGAGAGACTCAAAAGCAAGTATGAGATTAGAAAGTAACCTACCCCTTAAAAGCCACTTGTGCCCAGCCCGGTGGCCCAGACCTGCCATTCCAGCTACTTGAGAAATGGAGGCAGGTAGGTTGCAAGTTCAAGGCTTACCCAGGTGACAGTGTGACTGCAAGGCCAGTCTGGACCATTTAGACACTGTCTAAAACAAAAGTGAATGGAGGGCGGGCGTCGTAGCTCAGTGCCTAGGGCTTGCCTGGACTCTCCTGTGGCTGGGGCGTGGCTCAGTTGTACAGTGCCTGCTTTGAATCTTTCGGTAAGGGGCAGCGGGGGAGGGGGGGGGCTCAGTGGTAGAGCACCTTCCTAGAAGTCCTTGCTAAGGGGATGAGGACGCGGCTCACATGCAGAGCGCATGCGTGGAGTGTGGGCGGTTCACGGTTTAATTTTTAGTGCCCCCAATCAAAAACCCAAACCAACCAAACACACAAAAAACGAAGTGAAGGAACAGTGACAACAAAGCAAACACAGAAGCCTCCCCTTAAAAAAAAATGTTTTTAAGGTCTGGAGAGATGGCTCAGTGGTTAAGAGCGCTGACTATCCTTCCAGAGGACCTGGGTTCAATTCCCAGCACCCACAGGGCAGCTCACAACTGTCTGTAACTCCTGTTCCAGGGGATCTGACACCTTCACACAGACATACATGCAGGCGAAACACCAATGCGCGCGCACACACACACACACACACACACACACACAAACTAATTAGTTAAAAATTTTTGTTTTTAATTGTGTTAGTCTCTCTGTACATATGTACACCTAAGTCCACTTGTTTGCGGATGCCAGAAGAGGGCATCACTCCCAGAGCTGGAATTAGAGATGGTTGTGAGCTGCCTAATGTGTGGGCTTTAATCAAAGTGGTCCTTTGAAGGAGCAGTACACATATGTGCCATAACCACGGCCCCATCTCTTCTGCCCCTAACTCCACTTCTATTGAAACGTAACGTTGATACTGGAATGTTCACAGATCTTCAAGTTTCCAGCTCAGTAAAGGACCTCAATTTGAACCCATTGACGAGCTGCCCAGGTCAGGAAACAGACCAACAACAGGCAATCAGTCTTCCACGGTCCTTATGGACCTTCCCCTCTCAGAATAACTGAGACAGTTTAGGGTACTCTTCACATGCATTTACAGATCTTGGCAAAGGATCGTGGGAGTCCATTGCATGCCTGTTGACTAAGGCTTTCATGGCTCAGGTATAAGGTCTGGCCGGTATGTCTTCGAGCTGAATAGTAACTGTACCGAGAGTGACAAGATGTGACAGAGAGGAGAATCCTTTCCACTATGTGTCCTGGGAAGCTACAGTGACCCCTGTCTCTTCAGCCTGGACACAGACAGATCCCCCCAGTGTCCTCCCTGGTGACTATGTGGCTCTAATGATATCATGGGTATTAAAATGCTTTGAGTATGAGTGGGATGAAGTACAATCATATCTTCCTTTAGCCAATACAGTAGAGAGACACTGATCACTTAGGACATTACAAACACACACAGTTTTTTTTTATTTTAACATCTTTATAGTGTCCTAAATGTTCCTCTAAATTAGGAGAAAAATTATCAGATCAACTCTTTCAAAAATTAATTTATCTTTATATGTGTACAATGTATGTGTATATATGCCTGCACATCCATTCACACATGTAAATATGGGTGTAGGGTGCCATGGTGTCTGTGTAGAGGTCAGAGGACAGCCTTAGGTATTGGTCATCCCTGTCCACCTTGTCTGAGGCTGTATCTCTTGGTTGCTTTTTCTACTGTGTATGCCAGGCTAAATGGCCTGGGAGTTTCCAGAGATCCTCTTGCCTTTCTGGATTTTCTTGCCTCCCATCTTTCTGGGATTACCTGCTCAAACCTGGCTTTTCTTGGGCTCTAGAGATTCAAACTCAGGTCCCCATGACTGCATGCCAAGCACTTGTGACCAATGACCATCTCTCCAGCCCCAATTTTGCTCTTTAGGGTGTAACTCAAATAAATTCCGAATCAGAACTATTCTCTGTGTGCTCTAATTGGCTTTACTTTGTTAAGCAGCTGTTCCTATGTCTCCATCTTTGTCCAAATTATCAGAAATAGGAAGTGTTTGTTATTTATAAGGTGAATCATTATAATAATGATTTGATTATAGGTTGTCAGGCTAATAATGAAGATATACCGTTTGCTAACAGAGGACTGGTTTTCACAGAAGGACTACATGTTGTCATACTTACTAAGGAAAATATTGACCCTCCTGCGTTTTCTCTTTGTAAATTTTGTAACCCTCTATCAGTGACCTTTTGCATCGTTGTAACAAAGCACCAGGGAAACACGAGCCAAGAGAGGAAGGATCTATTTTGTCTCATGGGTTCAGAGAGATTTCCAGTCCATCATGGGAGGGAAGGTGAAGGGAATGGGCCTGCCCGTGGTGGCAGTGTGGAGTAAGGCTTATTCACGTGGCCGCAAACCAGAAAGGAAAGACGAGGGATGCATGTAAGCGTTAAAAATCCTCTTCTAGTTGCCAGTCAGAGTCCACTTTTTAGAACCACCACAGTCTTCACAATAGCTCCACCAGCTACAGACGACATATACAGAACAGGAGGCCAGGGAACATAATCCAGATTTAAACCAAAATAGACATCAGTTGGTATGAAGCAGGCATTATGTTCAGCCTCGGTACAGGGAGAAAGCTGTGTCCTTTGCTCAAGTGACATTTTTTACTCTCCAGAAAATACTTTTATTTAGTAGTCTCTCCCCTTTCCCTCCCTATCCTCCCCCTCTCTTATTGCTCTCCATCTCAATCCCTTTTTCTCTTATGGTTTTCCATCTCTGGTCCAAATAGGTCAGAAACTGCTTTTCAAGAGTCCATTTTCCAGGGCAGACAGTTCAAACACAATAGTAGAGATTATGCTAGGCAAGAATTGAGCCAAACTCCTGACCCTCACTGGAAGATTATAAGCAAGTATTCTATCACTTGCCATATCCCCAATCCCTCACTGGGGGATTCTAGGCAGGTGTTCCATCACTGAGCCACACCCCCAGCCCCTCACTGGGGGATTCTAGGGAGGGGCTCTACCACTGAGCCACACCCCAGCCCCTCACTGGGGGATTCTAGGCAGGTGCTCTACCACTGAGCCACATCCCAGCCCCTCACTGGGGGATTCTAGGCAGGGGCTCTACCACTGAGTCACACCCCAGCCCCTCACTGGGGGATTCTAGGCAGGGGCTCTACCACTGAGCCACACCCCAGCCCCTCACTGGGGGAATCTAGGCAGGTGCTCTACCACTGAGCCATGCTCCAGGTCCTCACTGGTTCCAAAGCTCTCTGCCTCTGAGCTACATTTGTAGCCCTTCCTGGTGAGCCATTCTAGTTCCTTTAGCTGCAGAGAGGAAACTGTCTCTAGCTCTACCGTAGGCTATTTGTCCCACTTTCTCATGGAGTTGTGAATTTATTTCATCCTGTGTTTTAAAAGAAGTATTTTAATTAAGAGTTGAGAATGGCTGCTTCAGGACCTCTAAGTAGATGATATTTAAAACTAGACGCCGAACATAGCCTATTATGCTTAATGTTATAATCGGTGTATTTTTCCCTCTCCTCCAACCTGTCTTCTTTTCCACTTAATGAAGTTCTTTGCTTTCTTCTATCACAAATATTATTTCTGTTAAATGCTTTGAGCTTCTCTACTTCTATTCAAATATAATTGGAATCAAACTTTCCCTATCAGCCTAATGCTGTTTTGTAATTAAACCTATTTAACTAAAATCAAATTATTTGCATTTTCCTGATACCTTTGAACCTGTGGCTCTGCTTTGAATCGCGATTTTAGGGTGGATTGGAGGCACCTTCTGGGACTCACTTCTTGCAAATCCCTACTTATTTGAATAAAAAATTTAAATTACACGTGCGTGCCTGTTGCGTGCATGCATGTATGACATGCATGTGGAGATCGGAGGTCAGATTGAGGTAACTGGGTCTCTCCTTCCACCACGTGAGTCTCAGTGTTCAAACTCAGGGTGTCAGGCTTGCCTGCAAGTGCCTTTACCCACTAAGCCTTCTTGCTGGTTTTGACTAGTAGACTTCAAACAAATTCTGAGCTATAGATGGTCTCTGCAAAAGTCCCATGAAGAGACTAACTGCAGACAGCACGTGTGACGGGAGTGAGTTGATAGCGGAGAGGTCAGAACAAGTGCAGTCCCCAGAGTTCCCTTCAGCCTATCCATTCCTTCAGAAGCACTAGCATGTTTGAAAACAGGGCTATCTCACTCACTATCCCGGAGACGACAGTAGGAAGCAGATCAACTCCATGTCACAGACGAGATAAAGGAGGAGATGGAGTGAGTTGGCCAAGATGGCACCATGAAGCCACAAAGTGGCTGAGCCACTAACTCCAAATCCCATCTGCTCCTCGTTTCTCTCTCTTTCAGTTCCTCACCTTTTATTTTGGTGTCCTGTTTTCTTTTGGTATGGTTTTCTGTTTGTACTGTTTGTATTATGGTTACATGCTTTAGATTCTTTCTTATCGGGACTTTTCTGAGTAAAACCCTGAGATTTTTTTTCATCTGTTCATTGAGGTTTTTTTTTTCCTCCCAATAATTTCTTTAATCATGACTTCAAGGTTATTGACCTTTTCTATTTCTCCAGGGTCCTCTATTTGATAGGTTTGATCTATGTTTACAGATATCATCTTTTTATTTTTTTAAAAATGGAGAACTTTGGGGCTGAAATGGTGGCTCAGCAGTTGGGATAATTCACTGTTTTTGCAGAGGAACCAAATTTGGTCTTGGCACCCATGTTGGGGAACTCATAACTATCTGTACCTCCAGCTCAGGGTACCCAAGAGTCTGGTCTGGCCTCCATAGGTATTGCTCATATGTAGCACACACGCACACACACACACACACACACACACACACACACACACACACATATGAATAAGGAGCTCTTTTTTGAAATCTGTTGTTTTGCCATGAAAACCATTACAGTAATGCTTACATAAATGTATATATAACTACACACTTATATATATACTTCCATACACTTCTATATATACACAGAAATAAATGCTATATATATTTATAAAAGTATATATGCATACATATACTTAAATGTATATCAACCATTTTATCTTTTGTGGTTTTGGTGAGCCCTCATCAACTTTGATCTGAAAATATTGAATGGAATATTCCATAAATAGTTTGAAGTTCTAAGTGGTGTGTGGTTATGAGCAGCATGATGAAATCTTGTGTTGTCCTGTCTCATCTCCAAAGGTGGAAATCATCCCTTATCCAGTGCATCCATGCTGTATACACTACCCTCCCATTTTTCACTTTGTAGCTATTTACTAATCATATTGACTGTGGTGGTATCTTGGGGGCAAGGTTAATGTTAATTTCAAGAGAAACAAGGAATTACTTCCTCTAAGAAAAGGATAAAGTGTCCTCTAGCTTTGTATCTGTGGGAGAAAATCCAGTGTTTATAGGGTTTGTTCCTTTCTACTGTTTCAATAGGATGATTTAAAAATTCCTCTTCAGCTCACGGAGAGGATCTGTCTGGTCTTTATCACCAGCTCATAAACTTTTAGAGAGGATAAATAAACTCTCATACTTGCGACCCGTGTGTGTGTGTGTGTGTGTGTGTGTGTGTGTTCCAGGCATTTTGCCAGATCTCTTTCCTTGTTATTGTATTTACTTCTAGTAACAACCCCACAAGATAGGGATGGCTAACCTGACTCCACCAGTGCACAAATTTAGGATTTAGAAAGTCGACACCTGCAAAACCACTTGTCCTGCAGTGAGACTTACGTGCGCTGCAACTCCATGTCAGAGTAAGGTGTCCATCTGGTGGTGTGGTTGTAACCTGAGGAGCATCTTACAGTGCTCAGTGCTGTGTGTGTGTGTGTGTGTGTGTGTGTGTGTGTGTGTGTGTGCAAGCATGTATCCCTGTATGTGCACATATGTGTGGAGGTCAGAGTATCATCCTATATCACACTCCACTTTACTTTTGAGACAAGATCTCTCATGGAACCTGGAGCTCACCAATTTGGCTAAACTGGCTTGCCAGCAAACTCCAGGGATCTTCCTGTCTCCATCTCCCCCAGCTCTGAGATCACGGGTGCCTGCCATTATGCCCAGGTTTTTATGTGGGTTCTGGGGAGCTGAACTCACATCCTCATACATGCAAGGCAAACACTTCAGTGACTGAGTGATCTTTAACCCCAGCAGGTGTTTTCTTGTTTTAAAATTCATGTGGGGTGCTAAAGGGATGGCTTAATGGTTGAGCAGGCTTATTGTTCTTGTAGAGGACCCAAGCTTGGTTCCCAGCGAAGAACTCATGAACTCTAACTCCAGCTCCAGTGGATCTGATACATTCTTCTGGCCTCTAAGGATGCACACACACACACACACACACACACACACACACACACACACACCACACACAAATGCGTGCACACAGACGCATAAATAAAAGTAATAAAATAAAATAACGTTGACTTGGATTTTTGGAGTATCTTTATGTCTATACATAGTCTCTCTATGTCTATTTCCCCTGGCCACAGTGACAAAAAGACAGGCTGGCTGCCTGGGGGCTTTATTAATTCCCACATGCCTTTGGTGAGTAACTGACCCTGGTACTGAATGGGGCTTTCTGAGACAACGTAATGAATGGAGCTGAAAAATAAATATATTACTGGGAAAGAAAGAAAAAAAAAACTTCTCAAGAAACTTCTAAGGAAAAAAGCTGCTTTTTTTTTTCAACTGGGCTGTGTGCTTGTGCTTGTGGGGACACTGCAGGAGGATAATCTTGAAGACACTCAAGAGTCGGAACCTCCTGCACGCGGCTGGCATCAATAAGACACCTACGGCTAAAACCTCATTTCACAGCTTGATAAAAATTAAGCATAAAAGACTCTTCCTGCTCCACAGGAATGGGAATAGATGCTGATTTGAGTTGCGAGGTGTTACCTCTAGTAATTGAATCCCTAACTCCCAGCTCTACCTTGCTTCGGAATAATGGCGCGTAGGTTGTGTTGGCAGCCATTGCTCATTGTGTCTCCAAGAGTTCACAGATGTGTGTGTGTGTGTGTGTTCCTGGGGTCTCAAGGTCTCGTTGTCAACATTATCTCAGGAAGACCCCTTGCCACGGGATACTCACTTTGCGTTATCACTGACTCTAGTAAGGGGCTTTGTGGTCCCAGAACAGGGATGATGCAAACCATATTGGACCTTCTAAGAGCTGGTCATAGGTAGACAAGAGAGGATGCAAAAAAGAAGATGAAACGGAGAATTTCTCCTTCCTGTGTACTTCCTGCCAACCTTCTGTGTGCTTCCTGTGTACATCTTGTAGATCTTCTGTAACTTCCTGTGGACCTCATGTGTACTTCCTGTGGTCCTCCTGTGTACTTCCTGTGGTCCTCCTGTGTACTTCCTCTGTGCTTCTTGTGAACCTCCTAACACTTCCCAAGGACCTCCTTTGGATATCCTGGGTAGTGCAGATCTCCACTGTATCTCCTGTGAACCTCCTGTGACTTCCTATGGATCGCCTGCATTCTTCCTTGAGCCTTATGTGGGCTTCCTATAGCATTATTCTACTTCCTTGTCTTGCCAGAAACACTATTTTCCCTCAGGGTGACAGTTCAGTCTTCATGGTGTCTAAATCCAGTTTAAAATTTTCCCAGGGTTTTATAGTGAGAATTATCATGCTTCTTCAGCATCACCAGCATCAGACCCTCAGAGGCTGAAGTACCATCCTTCAATTTTTCTTCAGTTTTAATAATTCTAGCTGCTTCCATCTGTTTTCTCAGTCCTAGGTGTGATCTCTATTTCTTTTAGCTGCTTTCCTGTGACAACTTTATTACTTAACAATTCTATTCTTAGTTGACAACTTAATTTTTTTTATATGTGACTACTGATTTCCAGCTGGGCTTTAACATAACTCTTAACAGGGTGCTTTTAAAGTTTCTGATGGTTTTTTCTATGCATCTGTGCATGCATACTTACACATGTATTTTATGTTTAATCATGAATATCTGGGATGACAAATGGCTCAGTGGATAAAGGAACTTGCTGCAAAGCCTAATGACGACCTGAGTTCAATCCCTTGGACAAATATGGTAGAAGGAGAGAAGTGACTCCCATAAGCTGTCTTCTGACCTCCATGCACATGCAGTGGCATGCACTGTTATGCACACACACACACACACACACACACACACACACACACACACACACACTAAAACATTTAAAACTCATGAATATCTGACTTTATTTTTTATAAAGGTGGTACCACGTTCTCTGTGCAATCTTGTGCAACTTTTAAAATTCTGTTTTAGGTATGAAGACTAACCAAATAAGAATTATAAAACAACAACAACAACAACAACAACAACAATATTTTCACAAGGATAAAATGCCACAGCCAAAAGCAACTTATAAAAATAAAGATTTTACTTGGGGTTATAGTTCCAGAGATGTAGAGTCCATAATGGCAGGAAGTCCATAATGGGAGGAGGAAGCTAGCTAATTACATTGCATCCACACTCAGGAAGTAGAGAGAAAGAACAGGAGTGTAGTCTGTCTATAAAGCCTCAAATCCCCGCCTCCAGTGACTCACCTCTCCCAGCAAGGCTCCATTTCTTGAGGGTCCCCTAACCTTCCCAAATAGCATCAGTTGCTGGGGACCAAGTGTTTAAACACTATGAGCCTATGGGGGACATTTCTCATTCAAAACACCACAGCTTGGAAGACAGATTCCTAGATAGATAGATGCTCCCAAGAACAGCTTAAGTCATAGGTACATTAAATTTCTCATTTATGTTTCATTTCACTTATGTATTTAGCGTGTGTCTATATGTGGGTAACATGCACTCACGCCACACGTGGAGGTTAGAGGGCAACTTTCAGGAGTTGATTCTTTCTTTCTTTTTTTTTTTGGTTTTTCGAGACAGGGTTTCTCTGTGCAGCTTTGCGCCTTTCCTGGAACTCACTTGGTAGCCCAGGCTGGCCTCGAACTCACAGAGATCCGCCTGGCTCTGCCTCCCAAGTGCTGGGATTAAAGGCGTGAGCCACCAACGCCCGGCGATTCTTTCTTTCCACCATGTGGGATGCAGAGGTGGGACTCATGTTATTGGGACTGACAGCAAACATTTTTGCCAGCTGAGTCATTTTACCAGCTCTGGACTATCAGTGTTGCTCGTGAATCCAGTGCCTTTTCATCTTCTGATACTGCAACAGTACACGCCTATGCCCACTGACTCCCTTCATTTTATGAATTCCTACAAGGTTTTGGTCTTCTAATGGTACCCCTTCTGGTACCATTACTGTGCTGGCAATACTATTGTTTTCCTCAATACCAGTTTCCCTCAATGTCCTTGGTAGTCTTTTTTTCAATAAACTTTAATACAATCTTTTGCCAATTATGTTGCTTTCGGAGCAGTCTATAAAGGCTTCAGATTTTTTTTTTTGTAGTCAACTTTCCTTCTCCTTCAAGGATAAAGTCTTATGAGACTAATTTAGGAAGAGCCTTTGTCCAGGAATTAAGGAAAACTATAATAAAATAAACAATGATTATTGATCACTGATCCTCTATATCATGTCAAGTGCTTCTGTATTAATTTATTAATATGTAATTTACTATGACAACCTTGAGGACTAGGAAACTGGCTCAGTGATTAAGAATATGTACAGCTCTTACAAAGGACCAAAGTCCAGTTCCCCAAACCCATGTCAGACACCTCACAAACACTTGCAACTCCAGCTCTAGGGGTTCTGATGCCCTCTTCTGGCCTCTGAGAGCACCTACACTCACACGCACACACACACACACACACACACACACACACACACACACACCACACATACAACACAACACATCATTAAAATAAATCTTTAAAAATGCATTGTTTATCCCTTATCCTTCACATCATGTTAAATGCTTCTAAATTGAATATGTAAATCCACACAACTGTAAAGATTAGGAAAGGGAGGCTTAGAGAAATTAAATTACATACCCACACATGCAGCTAGCAGGTGTCAGAGACAGAAATCAAGTAAAAGTAATTAGACATCTTTGTACTAGTTTATCATGAATGTATTCATCAATATACTTTCATTGAGCAGGTTAACATGTTAGCCAGCCTCCACAATGGACCTCCGTGATTTGCAATAACTTTCCTGGTATACACCCCAATGTCTTCTACAATGACCCATATACCATAACACTATGTCATTTTCAAGTTTTTTTTAAAGATTGATTTCTGTTATTTTGAATTATGTTTATGTAAGGTGGAGGTGTGTGCACATGAAATCAGGTACCCATAGAGACCAAAGACATCGGGTACCCTAGGGCTGGAGTTACAGATGGTTGAGCTGCTGGGTGCTGGGAACCACACTTGGGTCTTTTGAAAGAACAGTACGTGTTCTTAACAAGTGATCCATCTCTCCAGTATCTCAAGGCTCTTTTTAAAAGATTTATTTTTATTTGTGTGTGTGTGTGTGTGTGTGTGTGTGTGTGTGTGTGTTACATGGATGAAGTTCCACAGATACCAAAAGGAGGCATCAGATACATTGGAGCTGGAGTTACGGGCAGGTGTGAGCCATCAAAAAGTTATGTATGAAGGAAGGATTGGGGATATATCTCAGCGATAGAGCACCTACCTAGAATCCTCCAGCGAAGGGTTGGGAGCATGGCTTTGTGGTAGAGCACCTGTCTAGAATCCTCCAGTGAGGGGCTGGGGTGTGGCTCAGTGGTAGAGCACCTGCCTAGAATCCCCCAGTGAGGGGCTGGGGTGTGGCTCAGTGGTAGAGCACCTGCCTAGAATCCCCCAGGGAGGGGCTGGAAGTGAGGCTCAGTAGAGCACCTGCCTAGAATCCCCCAGGGAGGGGCTGGAAGTGAGGCTCAGTGATGGAGCCTCTGACTAGAACTCTCCTGTGAGTGCTGAGGTTGTGGCTCCACAGTAGAGTACCTACCAGGGACTAAAATGATTTAGCTGTTATTTTCATTATCCCATCTTGTCTCTCCACTGCCCCAGAGGTGTTCTTTGGGGATACATAGTGAAGAGATAATAAACAGAGGGGCGAGGTGGGGATTAATTAGCTTAATACAAACTGCATGAGATGAGAGGCAGTATAGACCAAGTTACAACCACAGAGGCACGAGAACATGGGCGCTTGTCATGGCCTTGTTCCTTCTGGCTCTCCTCCAGAGCCGGGTGGCCTCAGGAGGCCCCACCTTGCCTTCTTTGGTAGCAGGTGGGCGGGGGAAGGAAATAGAAAATGGAGACTAAGCTTCTTGTTTCCTCCAGGCCCTCCCTTTCACTGAGTGTGAAGCATTTCTTTGTTGGGCTTTAAACTGGTGCTTTTGTGAAGGCTGAAACCTGCCACCCATCCCCCTCCGCAGGGCAGGAAGGAATCCAGGGCTCATGGTAAAGTTAGATGTGTGGGATCCTTGCTCTCGGAATGGTGTGAATGGAAGATTGCCACTGCTGAATGACGAGAAAGGCTGCCCCGGGGCTGTGTGCACCCAGCCTTGTGTGACTCTGACAGGAGGGCAAGGGGCAGGGGACACAGTGGAAGGTCTCTGCTCAGATTCTTGGTTAAGTATGGTGATCTTCTTTTCCTGCAAAGACACAAACCAAAATGTTATTTAAGTCCCGGTGCAAATCTTACTTAACTTTTCTCCCCCCATCTATTTTGTGTCTATCCGTGTGTGCTGTGTGTGTGCCGGCAGTGCATGGGGAGGGAAGAGGGCCACTTGCTAGAGTTGGTCCTGTCCTTCCATCACATGGGCCCTGGGGATGGAATTTGGGTTGTCAGACTTAGTCACAAGCCCCTTTACCTGCTGAGCCGTCTCACCAGCCCCAGCCTAGGAGAATTTTAAAACATGCTTCTGAGTGTGTCTGTGAGGACAGTTCCACAGACAGATCGTGACAGCTCGGACAGTCAGTGCTTGAATCTATTAGTAGGTTCAACACTGGGATGAGCTATTGGGAGGTGGTAGAACTTGTAGATTCCTGGAAGGAATGGCTGGATGTTTAGCCTTTGAAGGGTGTCTTAGTAAGTGTTTTACTGCTGCGAAGAGACACCATGACTAAGGCAACCCTTATCAAAGAAAGCATTTAATTGAGACTTGCTTACAAATTTCAGAGGTTTAGTTCATTATCAGCGTGGAGGCACACAGGCAGACACGGTGCTGGAGAAGTAGCTGAGAGCTACATTCTGATCCGCTGGCTGAGAGAGAAACTCTGTACTTGGCACTGGCTTTGAAACTTCAAAGCCTAGTGATGTACTTCCTCTAACAAGGCCATATGTCCTAATCCTTTCAAATAGTGTCACTCCCTGGTGACTAAGCATTCAAATCTATGAACCTATGGGAGTGTGGCCATTATCATTCAAATGACCACAAAGGGTATGTTGTCTCTAGCTCCCCCCACCCCCCCCACTAGCTTTTTTCAGGTTCCTGGCTACCATAAGGTGAGCAGCTTTGCTCTACAAACACCCTTCCCCCACGATGTTCATCCTCACCACTATCCCAGAAACAAGCGCAGATCAACATAGACTGTGATTCTGGACACCATGGGCCCAAAATAAACCCTTCTTCCTTTTAAATATATTCTCTCAGCTATCAGTCTCGGCATGTGAACTGACCGACAGAATCACGTGAGTGACACTGTTCTCGTTTCTGTTGCTGTGATAAAATCAACATAGAGGAGACAGGGGCTTTCTTTTAGTTCACAATCCCAGGTCGTAGTCCATCACAGCTGGGACGTTAGGGAGGCAGGAACTGAAAACAGTTGGTCACATCACAACCACAGTCAAGAGCAGAGAGAAAAGAATGCGTGCTTACTCACTCGCTTGCTTGCTTATTTGTGCTCAATTTGCCTTAGCAACTCTAATATAGTTCAGGACTTCCTGCCTAGGGAATGGTGTTGCCCACAGTGGACTGGTTTTCCCACATCAATTTTAAGATAACCCCCCTCCACAGACATGCATGTAGGCCCATTCATTGTAGACAGTCCTTCATCAAGACTCTCTTCCTAGGCAATTCTAGGTTGTGTCAACTCTACTATTAAAACTAGCCATCACAGAGACCATCTCAGTTGTTCTTGTACTGGCCACGCTCACACATGAGTACAGTCTCATGAGTAGATTGTGTTTAGCCAGGGATTGGCACCATTTTGTATGAAGACCGGGTAGTAAATATTTCAGCTTCTGGTGAAGGAATCTATTTATGCCCACCAAAAGGCAACCAGAAGCCATGTGTAAATGAGTGGGTAATGATGGGTGCTTATAACATTTTATTTTCACAAAGAGCTGGCTGTCCGGATCTGCCCATAGACCATAATTTTCTAGCCCCTGCATTAAGGCACCAAGTTCTGGGGGTAGCCTCGATGACCCAATAGATAACTGGGACAGCCCACTCACATGCTCCAGGCACTGTGGCCAGTGTTGAGCTATAATTGTCAAAATGACACATTTGTTGCTGCCTTCAGGGATCTTGTAGCTGGTCCTAGCTTTATGGAAAAAGAAATGAGATCCAATAACTCCTCTCCAAATAACTCCAGGGCTCCAATACAACTGCTGAGAATTCAGAGAAATGGATAGACCTTGAAGGAATGAGCTTGAGCTGGGCTGACATGTCTATGTATCTGTTCCAGTGACCAAGGCTGTGTAATGTACCACTCCAAAACTTAGTGATGGGAGCCCAACATTTTATTATTCTCCTGAATTCTATGGGCTAGGAATTGGATAGAAATAGCTTGTCTTTGATCCAGATGGTCTTGGCCGTGGCTGAGAAGAGTCACTAGCTGGAAGGCCATTTGTCATCTGGAGACTAATGTCTCATGGTGCTACTAAGTGGGCAAAGCTAATTACAAAAGTCTGCATAATGTGTGATTCTGTTCATATGAGGTTTCCACAGCTGGGAAATCTGTCGAGGGAGTGAAGTATGTTGGGTAGTAGGACCATATAGGAATGAGGATAGAGGGTTAGAACTAAAGGGTTCATGGCTGCTTTGTGCTTCTCTCTCTCCCTATCTTCTTCCTCTTCCTTCTCTTTAGTTCTTCCACAGGGTCTCATGTATCCCAAGGGGCCTTAAACTCAGTATGTAGTGTAGAATAATTGCAAACTCCTGGGCCTCCTGGTTGCATCTCCCGGGTGCTGGGATGACAGGTGGACACCACCAGTAATTATTTATGCTAGGAACCAAACCCAGAGTCCCCTGCATGCTAGAAAGGCACTCTGCCAACTGAGCTGTAATCCCCCTGCCTAGCCTCCAGAGTTTCTTTTGAGGTGCTGATGCAATTCTAGAAGTATGATATTGTGGGAATATACTGAAAAGTATGGTCTGTACAGTTTAAATGGGCAAATTGTACAGTGCATGAAATCTATCTATTATGGATCTATCATCTATCTACCTGTCTACTGTCTGTATATATCTATCTACCTACCTACCTGTCTATCTATCTGTCTGTCTACTGATAATCTATCTAATGATCTATTGTCTATGTATCATCTCTCTCATCTATCTATCAATCTATCTATCTATCTATCTATCTATCTATCTATATATCTATCTATCAATCATCTGTCTATTTATTTACTTCCAATCTATCTATCCATCTACCTACCTACCTACTTACCTACCTATCCATCTATTTATTTATGACTGTCGATTAAAAGAATAATTCCCAAGTTTAAGATCCACTTAAGCCAAGGCAAGTCAAGGCAGAGAATAGTCCATTTTAGTTCTTACCCTAAAGAATAAACTAGAAGGAGTGCTTCTCATAGGGAAAGCCAAATGCATGTGTATGGGGCCACCATGATGTTTCAATTATGTCAGAGCCATTTAGTAAGCAGCCAGCATACTATAATAAAACCAAGCCAAGCTCACCCAACTTACTCATCAGTGACCTGAAACAGTTCATCTTTGTCCCACTTGCTGTCCATCTGCAAAATGTAGGTCAGCCGAGGTGCATTGATTCAGGCATATTGCATTCAGAAATGAGAGTCTTAGGGGCTGGGAGGACAGTTCAGTTGGTAAATGACTTGTCTTTGTAAACACAAAGACCTGATTTCTGTTTCCAGAACCTGCTGTGGAATGCCTTTTTCTAAACACTGTGAATGTGTGTTGCACTCATTGTTAATAATAAAGCCGATTGGCTGGTGGCCAGGCAGGAGTATGGGCAGGGCAACCAAACTAAGGAAGGAAAGGGGATGCCAACCAGCTGCTGAGGAAGCAAGACATGTGAAAAATGAGGTAACAAGCCACAAACCACGTGGCAAAGCATAGATGAGAAATATGGGTTAATTTAAGAGTAAGAGCTAGTTAGTAATAAGCCTGAGCTACTGGCTGAGCATTTATAAGTAATATTAAGCTTCTGAGTGGTTATTCAGGAACTGGTGGGTGGAGATAACCTTCCATTTACAAGCACCCACATTAAAAAAGCCAGACATGGTGGTGCTTGTTTGTAATCCCAGCACCAGGAAGGCAGAGACAGGCAGATCCCTGGAGCTCTCTGCCTGGGCAGGCTACTTGGTAAGTTTTAGGCCAGTGAAGGATCTTGTCTTAGGAAAAAAGATGGAGGATTCCTGAGGAACAATGTAAGCAGTTGTCTTCTGACCTCACATGTACACATATACGTGTGCACACACGTGTGCATGAACACACACACACACACACACACACACACACACACACACTGGGATTCTTTGGCTGGCTGTTTCTGGGATTTTGGAAGCTGTGGTGTCTGGAGGGATGTTGAATGTTGTGCCATTCAAGTTTCTCCCATCAAGAGAATCGGAGCCATCTGTTTCTGTTGTCTTGCTGTAGTTTCTTGGGACAGATAACGACAAAGGGTCCACATACTTTCTTTCATGTGCTTTGTTCTTTGTTGAATGTAGTATACGAATCCCATTGCTGACCCTACTCTCTGCAGGTTTGTGGGTCTCACAGTGAGTAGAAATTTCACTCCTATTCCTATGAAACCATGGGCATGTTAGAGGAAAACATAAAAAGGCCTGTGCCTGATGCTTTCTCCTTCCCGGTTCTAATATCAACATCAATGTTACAAAGCATTCAGTAATTGGGAGACCACGCTGCTCGTTCATTTTGTATTTGCATTTGGACAGAGCTTAGAGAACAAATTTGCACAACATGCATTGCACTTCGGCTCTTTAAGATTTGGAATTCAAATGATCAGAACCTCATCCGATGCTGGTATCCTGCAATTACTTTTGTGTGTTTCCCAGGTTTGAACAAACAGGATCACGTGAGTGACGTTAGTAGAAAGAATGTTGAGTCTCTAAGCAAGAGTCGTGGGTGCTGGATTTCCCACAACCACAGGTGGAAATCTCAGAATACTGATGACTTCCCCCCCCACCAACCTCACTTTTCCCGTTTCTAAAATGGGTGGATGGGCATTACTTCTGTAATAAAACACAGTAAATATTGGGGAAAGTATTGTAAAAGACAAAACAACACATCACAGGGACTTTGAATAGCCCAAACAGATAATGGATAACAAAATTCAAAATATTAGTAATAACTAATAGGGCAGAAATGTAAGAGTCAATATATTAATAAATCTGTGCACTTAAGAGTTAATATGTAATTTCCCTTTAAAGAAGACAAATTTATTTATCTTTAATATTAATAATATTTAGGTGAAAAAATTCACTCTTTAGTTCATGGTTCTCTCTCTCTCTGTGTATGTGTGTATGTGTGTGTGTGTGTGTGTGTGTGTGTGTGTGTTGATAAGTGCACATGTGTGTGTTGTGTCTTTGAACTGTGCACATTTTATTCCTTTGAGACAGTGTCTTCCTGAACCTGGAACTCACTTTTCTTAAAATGCTAGAATGAACTAGCAAGTTCCTCCCCCACCAATCCTCTCTCTTCCCACAATTCTGGGGTTACAAGTGTACATGTGACAATGACCAGATTGATGTTTGCATGTCAGGGATCTGAACTCAGGTCCTCATGATTGTATACCAAATCACTGATCCATCTCCCCAGTCTTGTTTGTGATTCTCATTATCACCAGGTGAAATAACAGAAATGACATAATTGATGTAGTGGGCATTATTTTGTCCTCATGGGCAGCCTTTCCCAAAATGGCTTGGATGGCTCGTTTGCTTCTGTCTTACTGAGGCTAATTCTAGAAGGAAAAGAAACTAGAATTTTCTCCCCAAGCCTGTCATTCATCATGGTTTCTCTCTCCAAAGGAGAAGAATGGAAGGGTGTTACAAAACAGAAACCATAGCTTGTTGAGAAAGATGAATCACTGGTGATGAATCAAGCCTGGGCCACCAATGGCACCCTAAATCATCAGAGCGGCCTGTCAGGAACACCCCATAGAAGATTACAGACTTGGCACTACCCATCCATCTCACCCAGGGTCCACTGCAGGGCTCGTGTGACAAGTGATATTTGGGGGTAAGAAACCCTGGAGTTCTTAACAAAAGCTCCTCAGATGAATTAGCTAGGAACCAAGCAAGCCCCAGGCCTTTCCCTGGAGTGGAGTGACTCTTGAGACATGCCAGGAGTGATATCTGCATCAATCTCATCTCAATTCCATCCCAGTTGTTCAGAATAAGCAACTTGGGTGGGAAAGATGGCTCAGTGGTTATGAGCCCTTGCTGCTCTTCCAGAGGACCAGAACTGGGTTTCCAGAACTCCCAATGGGTAGCACACAACCACTGGTAACTCCAGCTCCAGGTGATCCGATGCCCTTTTCTGGCACTACACTTATGTTGGGTATATACCCAACACCCCTCACACATATATAACTAAAAGATGAAAACAAATCTTAAAAAAAAAGAAACAGAAGTGATATTCCATGTGAAAGGGAGGTCTGCTGTGGCATTAAATAATACCCCCACCTCGCCAAATATCTCCACCAAGGCAGCAGGTGGGGTAACTGGTTTCCTCCTTCCCATTGCACAGCCTCACGGCTGTGCATCAGTACCTAGGAAATACTATACTCCCTGGTGAGGTTTTATAGTGGAACTTTCCAGAGCTGCCTGGTTTTCCCTCTGCTGGTCTCACTGAATTCAGTGATTGTTTTAAATAGGCTTTGTTGTCCCCGGCACCCCTTGTCTGATCACCTCCTAAGTGCCAGCCTCCCTGCTCCCTCCCTTCCTCAGCCAATTTCCCAAGCTCAGTTTAAACACGCGGCTGTCATTCATCTCACGCTGGCATCCAAAGACAACACCCAGCAAATGGGTTGAAAGAGGGGTGATGCTCGGCAGAGGACAGGCTATTTTCAAAACAAACCCACTGAATTCAGTCAAGCGGTGAGCAAGCAGTTACTAACGGGTTGGTTGTGATCCAACTGACGGAAGGGTTGATGCTGTTCAAAACCATCTGTGTATCTAGACATAGCGTTAGTGTCTATAAACCGGCATCCTTAGGATACTCCTCCGTATCAGCACATTAATACTTTTCTGTTAGTTTTTTTCCATGCTTGATAGCATCTTTCATTAGGGAATTAATTTACCCTAATTCATTTGAAAGCATATTGTTCCTTCGCTTTACGTTTGATTCCGCTTACAAAAGCAATATACATTAGGCTGAAGAGGTGGCTTAGCTGGTTACGCACTTGGCTGCATGCACAAGAGGAGTTTAGATCCCCAGAACTAATGTAAAAGCTGAACGGTAGTAGTGGCAGCCCGCCTGCAGTCCAAGAACATGGAGGCTGAGGCGGACCCTGGGAGCAAGCCGGCGGGCTAGAGAACAGGAAATGGAGAGTCCTAGGTTCAGCAAGAGACACTGCCTCATTATATAAGTGGAGCGCAGTAGAGGAAGACATCTAATGTCAACCCCAGGCCTCCACACACATATACTCACATCTGTATATACCCCTACATACATATGTGCCCATAGACACACACACACACACACACACACACACACCCCAAAGGAAATGTGAAAGAATATGCTCTTCTCGTATGATAGGACTATAAAGACACCAGTAATTTCAGGGTATGTGTTACAGTGTATGTGTGTGTGTGGATTCATGTGTGCACACATGTGTGCATTTATATGTGGAGACCAGAAATCGATGTCAGATGTCTTCCTCAATGACTCCCACCTTCTTTTTTGAGAGAGGATATCTCACTGAATCTTGAGCTCACTGATTCAGCTAGACTGGCTGGCCAGTGAGCTCCAACAACTCAATCATCTCTACCTTCCAGAGCTGGGGCTACAGATGCACACTGACAGGTGTGGCTTCAAATGTGGGTGGTGAAAATCCATACTCAGGTCTGCATGCTTGCACAGTAAGTACCTGGCTGGCTAAGCAATTTCCTTAGCCCTGAAATTTTAGTGTTCACGTCTTTCTAGGCTTGGAAAGTAGAGATACGATTTGTAGTGAATAGTAGTTCTTCCTGCTCTTCCACATTGGTTTCCATAGTCCTTGGAGATTCTCAATATCTAATGCTGGGAATGTGGATTTCAGAAGCTAAACACATAGAGACAGCATGAATCACCCTGTGCCCCACCCCCGTCACTTGATCATAAACATGTGAACCTCAACCATGGGAAATTATACTGGGGGAAGAAAGGAAATATCACAGCAAGGAAATAAAAAAAAATAAATGTTTGGCCAGATTTCCAGTCCGCCTTTACAAAGCATTCTTGGGACAAGCCAATAACCTAACACAATGTCTGTCTGCATGAGCTCATTTTCCTGAAAAAACATTTTGAGGCTCTGTGGTGGTTCGAATAAGAATGGTTCCCATAGGCTTGTATATTGGAATATTTGGTCCCCAGTTGGTGGAACTGTCTGGGAAGGATTAGGAGGTGTGGCTTCAGTGGAGGAGGCGTATCACTGGGGGCAGGCTTTGAAGTTTCCAAAGCCCATGGCATTTCCATTTAGCACTCACTCTGTCTTTCTGCCTTGTGCCTGTGGATCAGGATGTAAGCTCTCAGCTACTGCTCCAATACCTCCCCTGCCTGTCTGCTATCAAGCTCCCCACCATGATGATCAGGGACTCTAACTCTCTGGAACTATGAATCCCAACAAACTCTTTCTTTTATATGTTTCTTATATAAGTTTCTTGTCATGGTGTCTCTTCACAACAACAGAACAGTAACTAAGACAAGCTCCAGATATCTACAGGCTCTACCTGCCTTGTGAAATTCTAAAGAAAGACCCAGGATGGGTGAGGAAAAATACTTAGAGAAAGGACTATGCTGGTTTTTGTCATTCTGGATTTTTTGTAGTTTGTAGAAATGATTGACTTAACTAGTCCATTTCAAGACTTTCTTTTGGGGGCTCAGATATCAGGAGGCCATTTGCTGGTTGAATTTGTTACTCTGGCAAAGACTTGCCACAGTGGCAACTTTTATTTTTTTCTTTGATTGTGTATGTGTTGTGCATTCATTTGTGAGTGTTCACATGTGTGTTGGTGCATCCAAGTCGACATCAGGTGTCTTTTTGATAACTCTTCACCTTATTTGTTGAGGTGGGGCATCACACTCAACACTGAATACCATAGTTCTAGCTAGTCTAGCTAACCTGCTTGCCCCAGGGACCACTTTATCTACGTCCTTCATGCTGGGATTACAAACATCCACCACATCTGTTCCGCTTTTATGTGAGTTCTGGGTCTCAGAACTGTGGTCCTCACACTTGCCCAGCAAGCACTTGAACCACGGGGCCCTCTCCTCAGCCCCCACTTTTCCTTTTCTGGAGACGGGGTCTTGGTATGCAGCTCAGGCTGGCCTAGAAGGTATCATATCTCCCTTTCTCAGCCTCCTAAGTACTTGGGTCACATAATAAGCCACCATGCCTGGCTCCAGGCATCTGATTCTCACCTCTATTTCTCAGCTTGCAGTCTACCCTGGATCTTTGTGCTCTCCAGGTGCCCCAATAACTATTATACCTCTTTCTAGACCACAGTCCACTGGAGGAGACAGAAGTACCTCTAGCCTCCCCCGCTCCACAGTGTTGGACCCTAAATCTTCTAAATTTCTTTCTTGTCTTGGTGTACCCCAGTGGGTGTGAGTATAAACCATTCTTAAAAACTGTTGAGCTTTTTAAAAAGTATTTATTTTGTGTGTGGGTTGGGAAGTCAGGGTGCATATACCATGGCTCAAGTGTGGAGGTCAGAGGACAGTTTGTGGGAGTCAGTTCTCTCCTTCCACCCTATGAGTTCTAGGGCTTAGACTCAGGTTGGCAGCCCCATCAGCAAGCACCTTTACCCTTGAGACATCTCAACTGCCCTCTGTTGCTGTTTCTTGAGGTGTTCACAGTAGGAGTCATGGCCATTGATGTTGGTCTTATCATTTGCTCTGTGTGTGCTTAAACTGCTTTGTGAGGTGTGACTGCAATGGTTGGTAGCGTTGGACTGTGCTCGCTTATGTTAGCATCTTTGGTCATGGCTGTGACAGAATGCCTGAGAAAAGCAATGGAAGGAAGGAAGGGAGGGAGGGAGGGAGGGAGGGAGGGAGGGAGGAAGGAAGGAAGGAAGGAAGGAAGGAAGGAAGGAAGGAAGGAAGGAAAAGTTCATCATTCAAAGCACAGTCCATCATGGTAAGGAAGGCATGATGACAGAAGCATGACGTCACTGGTCACATTGCACCTGCAGTCACGAAGCTGAGAGAGAGAGAGAGAGAGAGAGAGAGAGAGAGAGAGAGAGAGAGAGACAGTGAGAGAGAGAGACAGAGACAGACAGAGACAGACAGGTGCTTGTGCTCAGCTCATCTCCTTTTTCTTCAGTCCAGGTCCCCAGCCCATGGGGTAGTTCTGTCCTCATTCAGGATGTGTCTTCCTCTCTTATTTAAACCTTTCTAGAAAGCCCCTTATACACACACTCAGAAATATCTCTTAGGTGATTCTATATCCAGTGAGGATGACAAGATGAACCATCACAGACCCCATAGATCCATGTGCTAGGTGAGTCCCCAGTGGGCCACACTGAGAAGGTGAGGAGCCTTTGACAACTAGACTTTAACAACAAGAGTCTAATAGGGGATGATGAGATTATTGGGCACATCGTACTCAGAAAGAATTAATCATAGTCACATGGCATAGATCCATTCTCACTAGAATGAGCTGTTTGGAAGTGAGCTCACACTACATGGTTGGTTTCTTCCATCCTCTGCCAATTCCTTTTCTCTCTGCTATACTATGACTTAGCCAAAAGGCTATCCCCAGAGACCAGACGGGTGAGGACCATCTGATCTTAGACTTTCGGTCCCTCAAACTATGATCAGTGTAAGACCTTTAAAAAAAATAAGCTCGCTTGCTTCTGGTGTTGCTCTTATAGCAACTGAAATGGACTTACACAGTGGCCTTGGTCCTTTTGCTATTTTAACTCTCCATTCTCCTAGAACAAATCTACCGGGTTCATTAGGAAAGGGTTATAGAACACCTTGCTGCTCTCAAAGCTCCAGGTATTTCTGCCTCTGCAAATTGAGACTGACATGGGACTGGAGAGATGGCTACGTGGTTAAGAGCATTTGCTGCTTTTGCAGAGGATCCAACATTGGTCCCCAGCACCCACATTGTATGGCTCACAACCATCTGTAACTTCAGCTCCAGGGGATCTAACACCCCCTTCTGGCCTCCATGGGCACCTGCACTCACATGAATGCACATCCCCTGCATGCACATAATTAAAATGAGAAGTAATAAATCTTAAAAAAGAACTTCTGAGACTACTTCATTTCTAGTTAGAGAACAGCATCTATTCAGAGCAATGCAGGATAATGCAGAGCCACAGAAATTATGGGGAAACAGGGCACCAGGCAACCCAAGAGAGCCATTGCTCAGGGCTGGTTTTGATGAGTATGCAACTTTCTGTGACTTACTGTGTTATTTGCCTGGATCTGAGAAGCCCTTCTCTCCAGAGGCCAATGATGGGGCTCCCAGGGCAATGTTTTACATTCCTGAACAACATCTGTTTTACATTCCTACTCTCTATAAATGCACATTGTTGGCTACTTGCCTGAGCTCACTTCTCCCTCCTCCCTTCACGTCTTTCCTCTCTTCAAGATAGCCTTTCTCTCTGGAAGAATGGGACCATCGCTTTCCTAAGGAGGTCTTCTCGTAGACAGAAAATTCCCAAAGCTGCGTGTGGCCTTTGGTTTATGACTATCCCGTGGCCACACCCAGGAAGCTAGGCTGACAAGTCTTGAGAAGTTCTTGCCATGCTGTAGATAGAGCCCTGAGTTCCTAACTTTCCAGCAGGGTTTGTGACTGTGGAGAAAGTGCTACGTTCCACCCAGGGAGCTCTGTGTGTAACTCCTAGAGGACTGACTGAGTTCTAGGTTCTTGCTCTTTCCCTTTCCGCAGCCTCCCCTGCAACTCCACTGCGAATTGGAGAAATGGGGGGTTGAAATATAGCGAAAGCAAAGATCCTAGAATAGGTCAGGCTACCACACGGGTTCCAAAATAAATGCCATCAATGCCAAGTTACCGACCTGTGCAGCCCAAACTGACATACCTCATTTGCCTACTGCTTCCGTCTGGAAAATGTGAAGAGACAGTAAACACTGGTGTGAGATACAAAGGAAAAAAAAAGATAAGTCGATTGTGGGTGTTATAGCAACCGAAAATGGACTTACACAGTGACTTTGGTAATTTTTGCTGTCTTAGATGGATTGCCATTCTCATAGAACAAATTCTATGTTCGATAAGAATATTTGGTAAGTGTCATGTGGAGAGATGCTCCCCCCATCAACACCTGAGGCAGGTGGTAGAGCTGGCCCCGAGGTCATTAGAGTGGGAGAGCTGGCCCTGTCCCTCATCATCATCAGAACCTGGGAGAGTGGCCCCTACACCATGCTTGAGCAACACAGTAGAGCTGGCCCTGAAGGTGTAGGTGTGGCAGAATCAACCCTGAGGACACGAAAGCAGGTGAACAGGCCCCACCCCTTGCTCATCACTGCAAGGGGTGAACTAGCCAGGGTAATGCAGGAGAGCTCACCCTGGTGGTGAAGACAGGGGAGAGCTGGTGAGCTGACCAACCCTGTGACTATGGGTCCCAGAACCAGGGTTATCTGTTGGTCCACCCTCAATATCCATCCCATCTGTGATCTGCTGGAGCCCATGAAGAGATTGGTTCTGCAGACCCAAAGCTGCAGGATTTCCACAACACAGGGCAACAGCAGGATAACCAAGAGGAGTTCCAGTGAGGGTCCAGCATTGATAGTGTACCAGAAACCAGAGGCTTTGAACCAAACCAATAACTCTCCTCAGTGAAAACTTGCAAGCCAAAATATACGGATAAAAGGGTTTACTGTATCACACTACAGCTTCCATGACAAGATTGATTGTTCCTTCTGTCTCTCTTTTTTTTTCTTTCTCTTAAATTTTATTTTATTTTAGTTGGGGGGTGGCGGGGAGATTGCAAGGGTCAAGGGTGGATACGAAGGAATGGGGAGATGAATGGGATGGAGATGCATGATATAAAAGAGACAAAGAATAAATAAAAAGAAAGTTAAAAAAGAACATTTGATAAGAAAAAATGAAGAAAACTTCTACTATTTGAATTAAGTGTCAACCCAGATTCAGCCTCTGTAATTATTTATGTTTCAGTTTTCAGTTATTACTGGGAGGTTTGGAGCTAACTTGCACAGAGAGTGTATTTGGTTGCTTGTCTCTTTGTTGTGCAAAACACTTGACAGAAAATACTTAAGGGGAAGGATTTATTTTTCTCAGTTTTAGTATGTTGTCGTTAGTACAGATAGCTTTAACTGTCAACTTGACATTGTATGAAATCACCTGACCAGGGAGTCTCCATTGAGGACTGCCTGGATTAAATTTGCTATGGGCGTGTGTATGTGGGAATATTTTGATTGTTAATTGATTTAGGAGGGCCCAGTCCACCATGGGTCAGGTAGTCCTGGGTTGTATAAGAAAGCTAGTTAAGCATGATTTGTGGAACAAACCAGCAAGCAGCATTCCTCGATAGTTTCTGCTGGAGTTCCTACCCTGACTTCCTGTTGTGCAATCATTTCTTGTAAGATAAAATATTCCACATTGAAGGGAAGCTCATTAAGACATTCGATGTTCTAAAGTGAAGTGAAACAGTCTGTCTTACAGGGGAGCTCATTAAACTCAGTGTTGTGGGGGAACAACTCTAAAGTTTCAGGAAGTCCCTGAAACTGACCAGATTCACTAAGCCCCTTCTTCTCCAAGTGTATATAAGCAGTAAGGACTATTGAGAGATACTCTCAGACAAGCCAGGCTGCCTAGAAGAGGATCAGATCACCTGAGATGACTGAAAGAGACACTCTCCAACCTGTTGAGTTGCCTGCAGGCTGTGCAGTGAGTTCCAGGTTTCCATTTTTTTGTGAGCTGTCACCCATGCTGGGGTGCATTTTGGTGGTATAGATGTCTTTGTGTCATTTATGCTCCTCAACTTACCCCTTACCCACATTTCCATGAGTAATCCCAATAAACTCATTGGTTCACCACTGTGGACTTTTTTGTTACCATTACTTGGGTCTGTTGTTGGTTCAGTACCTGGGATGAGTAGAGGTTTTTCATGTCTCTCCAGAAAAAGTGTCACACAATCCTTCTCTCAGTGATGGATTCTAACTTACATAGTGAAATATACCTGGTCCTCCCTATCTTCATTTACTTTCTGTGGCTGTGATAAAACACTATCTACAAAAGCAACTTGGGGGAGGAAAGCGTTTTATTTGACTTAAATATCCTGCTCACAGTCTGTCATTGAGGGAAGTCAAGGCAGGAACCTGGAGGCAGGAACTGAAGCAGAAACCATGGAGGAACACTGCTCACTGGCTTGCCCCATGGCTCACTCAACTTACTTTTTTATGCAACTCAGGACTACCTAATCAGGGATGGTGTCACCTATACTGGACTGGGCCCTCCCCCACCAATCATTAGCCAAAAAAAAAAAGAAAATGTAATACAGGACTGTCTACAGGCCAATCTTATAGAGGCATTTTTTTTTTCTAATAGAAGTTCCCTCTTTCCAAATGACTCTAGCTTGTGTCAAACTGGCCAAAACTAACCATAATACTCCCCTAAGTCGTTTTTGGTTAGAGTGTTTTGTCACAGCAGCAGGCAGGAAACTACTACAATTGTGGTGGGAAGGCATGGTGACTGGAGTAGCTTGGTCCTTGGGGGCAGGAGCATGCAGCATGGCTTAGTCACACCTTGGTGGGTCAGGAAGTTGAGCGTGAGACTGAAAGAGAAGGTGAGATAGCCTTCAAGGCCTCCCTCCAGTGACCCACTTCCTCTAGGTAGGGTCCCACCCCCTAAAGGATCTATGGATTCCCACAACAGGGCCCTCAGCTAGGGAGTAAGTTCAGACACATGAGCCTATGGGGGAACATTTCACATTTAAACCATTAGCAGGGAGGAATGACTCTATCTTCGCCTCAGTGCGGGTTTGAACTTTATGAGGCTGGAATTGTAAGCACACAACACAGAGTTTTATGCATTGGCACAGCTTTGTGTTAAATTGTTCTCCGTGGGTAACTTGTAGGGGAATGTGAATATGAATGGCCTGTGTTCTGGAGTTTGAATCCCAATTACCGAGCTGCTATAAGAAGCCTGGTCTTAGGACTGCCCAGTAAAACAGCGTTTCTCCACTTATGTATGGCACCTACGGCCCATTTAGTTTCATATACACAAAGTAATCTCTTCAGTAGTCAAACTCCCATGAGCCACTCAGAAAGCGGGGAAGAAAGAACTCTGTTGCTTAGCAACCAATGGAACATTACAACACTAGATAAATCGAATCAATATTGCTCTAAATATTGAACCCTCCATTGATGAAGAAAAAAAAAAAAACAACTCTGAAACTGTGTCCGTAACTCCTTGGCTTTTTCTTCTTAGACTTAAGCAGCTGATGAAAACCAGCTGGGGTTTGGACAATTTGCAAAGACCTACAGCTAGCAAGAGGATGGCAGGCTGAGTCCTACAGGCGAACCCATCAGGCATCATTCCAGGAAGGAGGCTCCTGGAGGCAGAGTCCCTAGGAATCTGAATTGCCCAGTCTACTGATGGCATCTGGAGGAATTGTTAAAATCGAAGAGAACTCTCTCTCTCTCTTCCTCTGTGTGTGTGAGAGAGAGAGGACAGAGATAAGAGACACAGAGAGACAGAGATAGAGACACAGACAGACACACACAGAAGAGGGAGGGAGAGAGAGAGAGAGAGAGAGAGAGAGAGAGAGAGAGAGAGAGAGAGAGAGAGAGAAGGAAGTTGCTATGTAAGTGCTCTTACCCATGAGCTATATCCCCAGACTTCATTTGCTTCTTGAGACAGGTAGCCTAGATGAGCCTAGAACTTGGGATCTTCTTGATTCAGTTCTGGGGCTATAGATTTGCATCAGCAATCCCTGTGTATTAATGGTTTAAAAAAAAAAGAACGAAACATATGAAGTTGGTGCCTGTGCCTCCCCACACCAAACATATGAAGACCTTTTCATGGGGTCCTCCTGCTTCCCATTCTCTTTGTCACCTTGCCCCAAGGATGGATTGTGCTTTTTCTATCTTTTCACAGCTATCAGACTTTTTTGAGGGGACTTCATTTCCATTAAAAATTCCTTCAGTCTATTAGAGTCCACTGCCTGCACCCTGTAGCAATGAATCTAGTTTAGGTGACTCTGAACAATACTAATTTCCTTGGTTTAATAACTGACCACTTTGTCTTCATGATGCTTCAGCCTATTCCTAGGAACCATTTCCTGGCTGAACATTCTTGATGAAGAGGTGAGGCCTGATATATGTCCTCCTGCACAGCTTTCTGTGAGGTCCTCATCTTCAGACTCCTGCTGAAGTGTTGTTTCAGGGGAGGGGAGCAAGTGTAAATTTTGAGGGTTGACATTAATAATATCTACTAAAATGTATGTGGAGGGGAAAAGTTAACATTGGCTGAGGCTTGGCCAAGGACAGTTATAAACCTGGAGTTGTAAGCCAGACACAGCTGCACAACTTTGTAAGTTCAGCACTTGGGAGTCAGAGGCAGGAGGATTTAGAGTTCAAGGCCAGCCTGAGCTGTATAGCCAGTTCCTGTTACAAACCAACCAACCAAGAAAATTCACAACAACCAAATACACACACACACACACACACACACACACACACACACACACGCAAGCAAGCACACACCCAAACTGATAAAACAAAATGAGATGCCTGGTAAGGTATATGACAACCTTAAGAAGTATCAGCTACTTTTACATTACCTGGATGGGGGAGGGATTTATTTTAACAAAGTTGCTTGTCTTTAGTAGTTATGATAGCTTAATAGACAGTAACCTTTTTTTTGGCTGTGTGTGTGTGTGTGTGTGTGTGTGTGTGTGTGTGTGTGTGTGTGTTTAGCCATTGAAAGGCAGAAGTCTAAGCCAGGCTGAAAGGCTGAGCTCTTTCTTTATTTCCGATCAACTATATCAGCCTCATTCCAAAAGAGAGTGTTATACAACAATTCTTCTTACTTGAAACATTTTTTTCTCTAGAGGAAGGCCACCTTAAGTCTGGTGAAGTCAATAAAACTTACAAGTCTCGGGGCTGGAGAGATGGCTCAGTGGTAAAGAGCACTGGCTGCTCTTCCAGAGGTTCTGGGTTCAACTCCCAGCACTCACATAGCAGCTCACAGCTGTCTGTTATAGCCTGGCAGTGGTGGCACACGCCTTTAATCCCAGCACTCGGGAGGCAGAGGCAGGCAGATCTCCCATGAGTTCAAGGCCAGCCTGGTCTCTAAAGCGAGTTCCAGGAAAGGCGCAAAGCTACACAGAGAAACCCTATCTCGAAAAACAAAAACAACAACAACAACAACAAAAAAACAAAAACAAAAAAAAACCTTACAAGTCTCAGGGAGTTCCTGAAACTTATAAAACTCAGAGGGCTATGTAAACAGATGAATTGCTAGAGAGAACAGACTGTCTGAGCTGTTGCAGGACACTCTTTAACTTATCTAACTGCTTGTTGAAGCTCATGGCACTTCAGGTTGATAAGGTCCCTCCTCAAAGCAGGAAGAGAACACTTTGGTGGCTCTGACTGCAAGTCTTCTGGAGTTTCAGGGTTCTACAATTCAGTAGTCATTATCCATGCAAGGGTGGGCTTTTGAGTGATGCAGCTACCATTGAGTCACCCATGTTTTTTTTAGTCTCTCACCCATACACCTATGCTTAACCCCCACATACTCACCAGTTAACTAAGCTAGACTTCCATGGAATCCTTTAGGCACATCTTCCCAGAAAGTCTCACAAGAGAGGGCATGAAGGATAGAATCACTTAGGTGCTGGATAACAGTTTACATCAATGATGTTTTCTGCTATATAAGGACATCTCAAGCTACAAGACAAGGAGATAGGAAAACATTTTCATGTTGTCCTTGATTCAAGCACTTTTGTGGCTAATTCCTAAAGGCTAATTTGCCTTTAGAAGGTATATGCTTGTCTACTCTTTTACCTCCGGGACAATTCAGTATGGTCTCATTTTTTCCATAAGTTACAAATGTCTTTTCCCTATCACTTCAACACACAAAGTTGGGTTAGGATGTCTTTATGGATCTTAGATGAAGTTGTAGCATTCACATTGAAGGAACAAAGTGAAACCATCAAGTATGATATATTCATGACAAGAGGTCTCCCAGGAAGACAAATCTTCAGTGCGGGTGGGCTTTGGGACACAGTATTGGGCTATTGTTCTCCTACCTTGGGTCCTTATCTGTTGAGTATCCCATTGTCTCAGCTCTGTTTACCTGTTGGGAAAGGCAATTCATTATCCTCAGGGAAATCTCTGACTCCAAAGATCCATATACTACACTTGCCTGCCTCAATCCAATAGTACATTTATTTAAGACATTCGTTAAATTAGTGGGGTAACCCTGTTAGGGAATACAGTAAGAAAGTGTTATTTTTTTTCCTTGGCACGAAATAAGGTGCTTCCCAATATGACTGTGGTGATTCAGTCTCCTTTCTCAGGCCAGTGGGATAGCTCAGCAGGTAAAGGCACTCATTGCCAAAGCTTGAAGACCTGAATTTCATTCCCAACCCACAGTGAAGGAGAGAAATAACTCCTGAAAGTTGTTCTCTGTCTTCCACATATGTGTTGTAGCATGGAAGTATCTCCTCACATGTGCATTGTATAGATATCCACACAATAGTAATGAGTTAAAGTTAAAAAAATAAGTAAATCTCCTTTATTTTTAAGTAACCATCTCTCTTTTATGCTGTGTGTGTGTATGTTTGTGTGTGTGTGAGTGTGTGTGTGTGTGTGTGTGTGTGTGTGAGAGAGAGATGCATTCCCATGTTTGTGTGTGTACCTATGTAGGGAGGGCAGAGGTCAATGTCACATGCCTTTCTCAATTGCTCCTTGTCTTGTATTTATTTCTATTTTATGTGCATTGGTGTTTTGTCTGCACGTGTGTCTGTGTGAGGGTGTTGGATCCCCTGGAACTGGAGTTAAAGACAGCTGTGAGCCGCCCTGTGGGTGCTGGGAATTGAACCTGGGTCCTCTGAAAGAGCAGCCAGTGCCCTTAACCACTGAGCCACCTCTCCAGGCTCTCTGTTTTGTTTTTTGAGACAGGGTCTCTCAAACAAACTGGGAACTTGCTGACTCAGCTAGACCGACTGACTAGTGAACCCCAAGAATCCTCCTGGTTCCTTTCTCCCCCACACTGAGATTACAGGTACATGCTACTCACAAAGTTACTTTTGTTTTCGTTTTAACAAGGGTCCTGGCGGGTGGTCAAACTCAGGTCCTCAGGGGTATGAAGCCAGTGCTTAACTGAGTCATTATTTCTCCAGCCATTTTTATCCCTTTGATTGGCATATTGACACAGGTGGCCGAGCCTACCTGTTAGGGCTTCTTGAGTTGGGGCTTTTGTCTTAAAACTCTGCTCACACCAGCAGTGAGAATAAAAGAGAAAAGCTTGCTGCAGTTAAACAATATGTTTTGGTGGTATTTGTTATGCAGCAATAGCTGGTTAATACATTATTTGTACACTGGGCAAACTGGGTCACATGGAGACAGAGGCGGGATGACGGAAGAAAGAAAGGTTTCTAGTTACCAGGGAAAGGAGGAAGTTGTTCTTTGTCTACCATAGGTCCTAAAGGACCTCATAGCAAGAATTTCTCTGAACTTTCCAGACCTATCACTGTGCCAGACAAGCCATTATGCTAAATTTTTTTAAAGGCAGGAATTCAGTGGTGACCCATGCGCAACTGAAAGGGCAAAACTGAAAGGTAGTGAGAGAATAACCTTTTATAGCAGGCGAAATTGATGGCCTGATTCAACAGCCCCCATGGATTGTATATCTCAGCAACTTAAAGCAACCTTCATTCCCGGTCATGCTAAGAGCGAGGGTTTCCCATCCTGTCCAGGGGCAGGGGAGGAGTTCAGAAAATGTAAAGAAATATGATCTCAACCTTGCAAACGACAGACGTGTCTAGTAACCATGTGCTGATTTGAACTGTTGTGATGGTGAGCTTTCCTTGGTAGGGGGTTTCTAAAATGCTGGGGAGGCAACTCGGTTGGTAACGTGCTGGCCATGCAATAAAGAGGACCCAAGTTTAATCCCTGGAACACATGCGAAAAAGCTACGTGTTGCACGCTTACAATCCTAGTGCTGGAGAGGCAGAGACGGGCGGATGCTGGGGGCTGCTGGCCAGCCTCGCCTACCTAGCACGCTCAAGGTCAGAGAGAGAGACCCCCATCTCTAAAACATAAGGTCGATAGGATAATGCCAGAGGCACGACACCTGAGGTTGACCTTTGACCTCTGATTGAAATGAAGCAGAATTTATAAACTCATTGGCAGTGACTGGTTGGAGAGGACTTCTGTTTCTGTGATGAATCCTTTTGTTGAAACGGACCACCCAGGCAAAATAGGGTGGTGCATGCCCGTAATCACAGCCCTCGGGAGACTGAAGCAAGAGAATCAGGAATTCATGACCGGCTTACATTGCACAAAGAGACCTTGTCTTCAAAACAAAACAAAACAAACAAAAATGAAATAAGGGCTGGGGAGATAGCTTAGTCAGTGAAGGCGCTTGCTGCAAAGTTCGACAATCTGAGTTCAGTTCTAAGTACCCGTGTGCTGGACGGACAGAACTAGCTGACTTACAAAAGCTGTCCTTAGACTTCTGTATGAGCGGGTGTGCACACACCCACTCATGCACAACAAAACAAATGAAGCAAAATGTATCTACTACAAATTAAAAAATAAATAAATAAATAAAAGAGCCACCCCAGTCCATATTGATCCCCCTGTTAGCCAGCTTCGGAGTGTACACTTGGCTTTCTGTGTAGTAGCAAAGGAATATATTTGCTTTGAGAACCGCCTGTTCCTTTGTGTAGCCCATACAGACTGTGGGGGTCCAGGAGGGGTTGGTTGGGGACAGGCAGTGGGGGGTGGGGATAAGATTAAAATACATTTTACATATGTATGGAATTTTCAAAAATTAATTAAAAATTTAATTTGAAAAAGAATTTGCTGGTAATAGTTCCATGGGCACCTGTTTTATTCAGCAACGATTATCAAAGCCAAGCACTGTGTCTTGAATCCCTTCTTTTCGTCTAAGCCTTGGGGTGTTGGTCATGGTCCCTTGAATATCTGGGCTCCACAGATACGTGTTGATTCTTACAGCAGATCCTTTCAGTTGACTAACAGCCTGCATCCTTCATCCACGATTCTCTTCTGTTTAGCCAGCTCCAACTTAAGCACATGTGACACAATTCTGGACTGTGAGTTATACATCTCTATGATTTAGGAGGAAACGACTTTGAAAAAATAGGGTTTTGGCATCTTCCCTCTAATATCTAAATGTTGGAAACTTAATTTCCTAATATGGGATGTTGAGATGTGAGGTCTGTTGGGAGATATTTAGGTCATGAAAACTCTACCCCGATGAATAGATGGAGGCTGCCCTCTTTAGAATGACTTACCACGAGAGTGTCTTTGTTATTAAAGGAACTCCTTCTAAGACGGTCACTTGCTGTGGTGGTTCGTTTATCTCCAACTTGACACAATCCAGAATTACTGGGAAGAAGGGTCTCTGGGTATGCTTATAGGGGATTATCGTGATTGTTGTAATTGATATGGGAAGATACACCTTAATTGTGTATTAAGGAGACGCAAGCTGGACATAGCACACGTAGTTACTCGTTGCTCTCTTCTGAGCATGTAGGTAATGTGGCCAGCTGCTTCAGTCTCCTGATACTTTGCCTTCTCCACCCTGACGGACTGTAACCTGTGACTGTCAGCTAAAATAAACCCTCTTCCCCTTAAGTTGCTTTTGTCAGGGTGGTTTATCACAGGGACAGGAAAAGAAACCGAGACACCTTGTTGCTTTCCGTCACGTTATAAAGCATCAATAAAGCCCCCAAAAGAATTAAAGAAGATGTCATCACCATGTCATTGGAGTTCTCGTCCCCTAGAACCAAGAGCCAAATAGCCGTCTATTCTTTATAAATGACTCACCTGTGAGATTCTGTTAGAGCCACAGAAAAGGCACCATGACACCCACTTAGCTTTTTTTTTGTTGTTGTAAATTCTCATCTTCCAGCCTGGCATGCTATACGGCTTCTGCGGTTTCAATTTGCAATGTATCCCACGGGATCATGCATTTGAGAATTTGGGCTCAGCTCGTGGTATTTTGGGAGGTCGTGGAACCCTCGGGGGTGGGATCTTTCTGGGAAGTAGGTCGGTGATGAAGGAGGGGATACTTGAGGATCATAGTCCTATCCTGCTTCCTTTCCTTTCTCTGATTCCCATTTCTCTTAGATATGAGGATGTAAGTAGTCCTAGCTTCACGTACCTGCCTGCTGCCATTCCCTCCCAGCCATGATGGACTATATTCCCTCAGACCTTGAGCCCAAATAGACCCTTCTCCCATTAAATTGCTTCTGGTCAGGTATTTGGTCATGGTGAAGAGAAAACTAAATAACACAGGTGTTTTGAAAGCAGTGGCCATCTTGTGACCACGAGGCTCATGTGTATCCATTAAGGGTGGTGGAACAGAAGGGCAAGAGCCTATGTTCGGTGATGCTTTGGAAACTACATAGGCTACCCTGAAAGTATCAGCTCTTAACCATTGGAGAGATGGCCCAGTGGTTAAGAACGTGCACTGTTCTTCCAGAGGACCCAAGTTCTATCCCCAGCACCCATGCTGGGTGGCTCACAACCACCTGTGACTCCAGCTGCAGTAGATCCAATGCCCTCGTCTGGCCTTCATGAGCACTTACATTCATGTGCACATACACATAATTACAAATAAATCTACTAAAAATTCAGTCGTTAAGTTTTTAGGAATTTTGCATGCTTACTGTTAAGTGTTAGGGTCTGTGAATCACTCCACCACAAAGACCACCACTCATGTATGCAGCAAGCAAGAACATTTATTTCTCAAGAGCAAAAGTTCCAGCATGTAGGGGTTGACCATTCATAAAAATGGCGACCCTGAGAGAAACTCACAGGCTCCTTTTAAGCATGAAAAGGGGAATACCAGGGTGGGTAAGTTGATCTTTGAAATGATTGGTGGGGAAGATTCTGAGGGATACCGGTTGTTACAGGATTGGTTGGTGGTTAGAGACTTTCCAGCAGTGGGTGGGGAAAGCTATCTTTGGCTAGCATAAGGCTGCGGGGCACTTTCTGATTGGTTGCCACTTGCCTGTGGTTTTTCAAAGAACTATTTGTTCAGTTACAGTAAATCGAAAATAAGGCCTGGTTTCTGACAGACTATCAGAAGCCTGTCATGGCATTTGCTTGGTCCTTTCATTAAGCACAGCCACTATTAAAAATTATTTTATTGCCTGGCAGTGGTGGTGCATGCCTTTGATCCTAGCTTTTGGGAAGCAGAGGTAAGAGAATCTCTATGAATTTGAGGCCAGCCTGGTTTATAGAGCAAGTTCCAGGACAGCCAGGGCTATACAGAGAAATCCTGTC
>CABHPH010152105.1:24472-49315 GCA_902168325.1 Peromyscus nudipes | reverse complement strand
ACACACACACACACACACACACACACACACACACACACACACACACACACACACTGGTGCATTGGACCTTGGACTTACTGTTTCCTCATATTGGGTGAGCTTTTGAATTTGTGTTTAAAATCGATCAGTGATAACCAGGATTTCCTCCCTCTTCAAAATTAGGCTTTCTTTGTCTACTTCCTATTGGGTGATATCCTACTTGATGGCATAAAAAAGCTACAGTTTTTATTTATGGCATCCCACAATTCAGTCAGCAAACATTAATCCAGCGCTCTAGGCTTGTCTTCCTCTTTTGGAGGGCTGCCTGCAGTACTGTGGTGGAGCTGACAGCTGGAACAGGCTTCATCCAACCATCACGCCTCTCCTCTGAGCTCCCACCTCTCACCCTTTCGCCAGGAGCAGGCAGAAGTGGAGCTTGAGAGTTTTCAGCCCTACATCTGCCCTCGTGTTTGGACTGCCTTTCACGTCCTTCCCCTTATCCTTGGACAACCTTTCCTCCTCCCTAGCATGGCTGAGTGCTGGCTTCGTCTGCCAGAACGAGTGAGAATTGAGTTTTATTGTTATCTCTAGAGAAGGTTTCCACTCAAGGGGGCTTTCTTCTTTGGCTATCAAAGAGGTCCCGCCTCCGCCCCCAATGAGGTAGAACGGCTCTCCAACCCACCTGACAAGTGTTCGTTCATATCACGTGGCTTCAACATAAAATGAGATGATGCAGGAGTGCCAGTTGTTGGTGTATTGATTTTGTATGCTGTACCCTGATCCACATTGACCACAGTTGGAAATGAATATGTGCTGCAGATAAATAACTTCTGTATTTAAAGCTAAATGCAACCATGTTTTTGCCTAGTAATGAGTTTAACTTCATTAAACTAATTCCCCCTAATCCATGCTTACCACACCGTGATATAAGATACATGCTTATAATAGTGAAAAATCACTATCCATTTCTACTTATTTATTATAACGACAATTATAATTGTTTGCAGAAGCATGTGTATGCTTATGTTTTCATGTTAAGAATATGTTAGCATTAGGCTAAAAATTGGTGTCTTAGTTAGAAAGCAAATAACCCGAGTAATGGTTTGGATTACATTTCAGTCCTAATGTCTATAGTTACCTTCGTAGTTTAAATTGCATAGTTGTATAACCTGATGACAGGGGAAAGTTTCTGTCATGGGATGCTGGGCGACACAGCAGGAACTAGTGCATGGCACATGTACAGTGAGGACCAAGGCTGACATCAGGTCACCCCCCCACCCCCCACTTTCCTCTGTTTTTATCTATCACACTACTGTTTCCTGCTAGGCAGTTGTTACTTCAACACTGGTCTCAACCCATACCTTCTTACCTTTGTTTGTTCAGGACTCTTTGATGAGGAAGATTGAGTTCTGTTTATAAAACTTCCATCTCATTGATCTAAATGAAGATTTAGCTCCACGGCCCCTGGAGCTCAGTGTAGAGCTGGGCACAGCCACTGTCACTGTGCTCTGCCTCAGCCCGCCATTTAGCTCAGAAGATGGGAACATGGTGAGGACGAAGACGTGGGGATGCCTTCATTTGGCCTTGCCAAAATGGCAGTGCCCTTCTTAGTTGGTGCCTGCTAGCTCAGCTGTTTCTACGAGTCACAGCTGGGCTCCCCGCCCCCCAGCCCACATAGTCCCTTGGTCACTGGGGGTCCTTGGTGAGATGGCTGTGTCTTCCAGCTTGCCCTCAGCTGGGAGCAAACTGTACCATTCTTCAACTGTGTGTGCCTCTGTTTTTTCCTGACTCTTGTAGCCCTGATAAAACTATGCCCTCCATTCTCATAAGTTCCAATTTGGGGAGCTTGATAACATATCCAGAGTCCATCTTAAAAAATTGGAATTGATGGGATCCAGACAGGTAGAAAACAGGCTTTGGGGCAGGTGGGGGATTCTCTTTCGCATTCAAGTAGCATATGGAGGCTGGCAGTTTCAAGGGCAAATCATGAACTCAAGGAACAAAATGCCAGTATTTCTGGTTTTGTTCATTACTGCTTAACTTTAGAGAGTATGATGAGTTGGAATCTGTGTCCCTACCCTAAAGGTGAAACAAGAAGAGCAAAGGAACAAACAACAATGACACACACCCTGTGTGCTGGCGTTCTAGCTCTTAAAATAGGATGCTGTTTGGAGGTACAGTCTTTGTAGAAATAATTCAGTGAAAAAAGAAGCCATGAATTCCTTTAAAATTCAAAATCACCTGCTACCTTAAAGAAAGGAACTTAAATACAGGAACACACGTCTAAGGAGAAGGGAGTATGAGAAGACACAGGAGAAAATAGCTAACTATAACTTAAGCCTGAAGCAGACCCTCCCTCAGAGGACGGAGAAGCAGCTAGCCCGCACCAGACACCTTGATTGCTGACACGAAGTTGTGAACTAAGGTTGTTTAAGCCACTTAGTGTGTGGTATACCGCCCTGGTAGCTTTCACTGTGTTGGTAGGGCTTGTAACCATCTCCTGTTTAGAGAAGAAGGAGGGGGTCATAATGATGTTCTACTTGATGGCCATTGTCTCTCAGGAAGTGGCTGCTTCTCTTTCATGTCAGTCTTACAGTGTTGGGATTTGCAGGGTGGTATTGGAGCCCACAGGCAATTCTACTGAGTGTTTAAAGGGAAATTAACACCAATTTTACACAGTCTCTTCCAGAAAATACAGCAGGGAGAAACACTTTGTTACCTTATATGACCAGTATCACACTGATACCAAAACCGGACAAAAACAATATAAAAAAGAGAACTATCAGATAATATCACTTACACACCTAGAATCAAAATTTCTCAAAATAGAAACAATTTTGATTCAGAAATATATTAAAAAATATGATCAAGGAGCTTTGAGGTATATAAATAAAGCTAGCTTGATATGTTAAAAACCAATCAAGAGAATTCAGTATGTCAACAAACTAAATAAGGAAACTCATGTGATTATAGTAATTGATGCATTTTTTTCTTGGAAAATATTTGATACATTCCAATACCCATTAGAGTGAATAGAGGATAATTATCTAAATTTAATAAAGATAATCTACAAAATGCCTACAGCCTGATTTCAAAAGATTGAACGTTTAACCTCTAGGATATAGAACAAAATCACATTTTACTTTAATGCCTCTTGTTCATCACACAGTAATGGGAGTGCTGGCCTCTGCACTAGAACGTGGACATGAACGGGGGCACATAGATTAGAAAGGAGGAAATAGAAACATCAGTCTCTCTTTATAGATGACATGATGATAGGTGCAGAATCCCAAAGAATCTATGAGAGAACTGTTAGAACTAATATATGAATCCATCAAGTTTGTATAAGAAGAATCAACACACAAAAACCACATAGCAATATACCAAAAAATGAATGTAGAGAAACCAAATTTTATAAAACAACAGTACCATGGATAATAATAGTACAATGAAATATTCAGATATATCTTTTAAAAGCAAATATAGATTCTGTATGCTTAAAATTATAAAACATTGAAGAAAGAACCCAAAAACACTAACAGATGGAGGGATATACTATGTTCATGGATTAGAATACTCAACATATTTAAGATGTCAAGACTCCCTAAATTGATCTGTATGTTTATAAAATTTACTACTAAAATCTCACGAATGTTTTGAATCAAATACAGACAAGAACATTCTAAAATTCATTGGAAAAAAACCCCACAAATCCTAGAATAGCTAAAACAATGTTGACAAAGATAAACTATGAAGAATCTCTATCCAGGAGTAAGGCTGACTGATAGTTGAAGTAATCAAGATAGTGTGATTGTAATGGATAAATAGACACATAGATCAATGAGAAATATATAGAGTGCAGAAATAGCCCATATACTGAATTGATTTTATTTATTCAGTGGCAGGGGAGGGGGCTTGTGCATATTTGTGCAGGTGCACTCACCGCTGAATGCACATGTGGAGATCAGAGGTCAACACCTAGTGTCTTTCTCTATTGTTCCCGTCTTATTAGCATGAGGGGTGGTGGGGGGATCAGGGTTTCTCAGTGAACCTGGGTCTTACTGGCTCTGATAGACAAACTAGCCAATGAGACTCTGTGATCCGCCTGTCTCACCCCACCATCCCGGCAGTGAGGTTTCAGATACCACAATACTGAATTCTAAGTGGGTAATTCTGATCAGTTTTCATATTTACACAGCAAGCCCTTACCCTGTGGGCCATCGCCACAGCTCCCGAAGTGATATTTGATAATCGTGCCAAAACCATTCCAGTGGAGGAAGCACGGCATGGTTCTTAGTCTTGATTAACTGGTGGGACTTAGAGTCACCACTACAGAAGCAGATCTCTAGACATGACTCTGGGGGAATCTTTAGATTAGATTAACTGAGGTGAGAATACCTACTGTAAATGTGGGTGGATACCATTCCATGGGCTGGGTACAAGAGAAGCGAGCTGAACATAGGCATCCATTACTGCATCTGTAGAGAAGGGGGAAAAGAAAACTGCCTGTATTTCATAAAATAAATAAATATTACCTCAAAATGGATCATAGACTTAGCTGTAAATCATAAAGATAAAACTTAAGAGGAAAAAAAAAAGAGACAATGCAGAGTTCCATCTTAAAACCAAATGGATGATTCACAAAATGGAAAATTGATTAATTGGACTGATTCAAACTTTTAAAACTTTTTCTTCATGAAATACTATATGAATATGATGGAAATATAAACTATAAAAGGAAGGAAATATTTGAAAACCACACGTTTCAAAAGCAGATGACTATATATGTCTACAATATATAAAGAGCACTGGAAACTCAATATTAAAGAATCAAAGAATACAAGTAGAAAAAAAATTTCAAAAAAAAAGAGTAAAAAATGACCAATAGGTGCATTTGAAAGATGTTCATCATAATTATTCATCAGGGAAATGTGGGTGCCACAATGAGGCTCCATTGTATTAACTGTCAGAATGTCTAAACAATAGTGACAACAGTCACGTGTTGGCAAGGATGCTTAGTTCGCTCATACATCTCATATAGTAATGTAAGTGGTCTATTGCTGTCAGTGCAGGGTAGCTGGTGACCTTCATATCGGAAAGCTGAGGTATCCTGAGCATGTGCTGGGAGGATTCCTCACAATCTCTATCCTACTCACTATTCTCATTCTCTGAGGACCTGAACACACTAAAACTTAAAGCAGTTGATGAGTGAATGGGTGATTATAGACCTCTAACCTGGAGAGCTTGCCAGTGTGCATCTTTCTGGGCTCCAGCTGTGAGGTACTAATTTCATAATTCTCAGCTGAAGCTGGAGATTGTGTAATTGTAAGAGCTTCCACGATGATGCTGAAGCTGCCGCTGTACGGTTGTGCTGCAGAACCTGTATTTGACCTGTCAAGGATGCTCTGCACCCAGAACATGAACTTTTAATTTTAGATACACGTATAATAAGGCAACTGAGCTGAACGAGGAGAGAAAAATGGGGCTGGTGTTCGGGACAAGGCAGTCTGTGGACTGCTTCCTTACCTCCCGTCTACTGATACAGGTTGGGCGGGGCAGCTATTGCCAAGTTTGTGCCTAGTGGTTGCTGGTGTCTAGCCTGGAAGCTAAGTCACAAAACAGGTAATGCTTCACTTGCAGCCTGTGTCTGAAGAAGGGCCAGCTTCTGTTGCTCACGGGCTCTCCCACCCACCAGTGAGTAACACCTCTCACTCTGGTACCCTGATGCTCTTGTCCTCTGAGGCAGAAGCAGGATATTTGCCGGGTAGAGTGACAAATACTCATTTAACGTTTTGTTCACTGTGTCCTTAAGGAATGTTGATACCTGCTGTGGAGAACCGTGTTGCCTGGGGTTTGGTAGGAACTGACTTTGTTCTGGGTCTTTTGAGATCTCTGTTTCTTCAGAATGGCCAAGAGTTCACTGCCAGGGAGTCAGTTCTGATCTTGCCCTAGGCAACGCTTTGCCACAAATAATGTTTGAAGATAAGAAAGGTCAGGCTAAGAGCAAGGGGCTTCTGCTGTTTGGAGGCAGGAGACGCATATCCAGACGGGATCAGAAGTGTGCTAGCGCTGGCGGGTACCCTGGAAAGACTGAAATAACGACGCGGACCCTCGACTTCCAGCCTGTGTGGTGGGTGTCCTGGTTTCTTTCTGGTGCTGTGATCCAACACTGACTAGAAGCGGCTCAGGGGAGGGAAGGGTTTACTTGGCTACCAGGTTGTAGGCCACCCTCAAGAGATGCCAAAGGTGGCACTCAAGGCAGGCACCTGAGTCAGGAACTGAAGCCGAGACCTGAGTAAAACTCTGCTTCCTGGCTTGCCTCCCCAGGCTTGCTCAGCAGCTGCCCCTCTTACACAGCCCAGGCTGACCTGTCCAGGGATGGCACCCACCACCATGGGCTCAAACATCCTGTATCAATTAGCAATTAAGAAAATGCCTCATAGATATGGCCATAGGCCAGTCCGATCTAGGCAATTCCTCAACTGAAGGTCCCTCTTCCTAGGGGACCCGAAGTTTGTGCCAAGTGAGGGACAGTGGGTGCAGTTTTCCTCTCATTGTGTTTGAGGTAAGCCAGGGCTATGGAGAGCAACCCTTTTCCTGTGACATCACAGAGACTCAAAGCCCGGGGCCTTCCAGCAGCCCTGAGTTCTCTCTGTGCTTTCCTGCAACAAATTAGATACAAAGTAAAGAGCAAAAAGCATCCAGGGCACTTCGTTATCTAACATGGGTTTCCGGTTGTTTACTGACTACAAGGTTAATTTTTTTCTCTCTCTCTCCTGTAACAAATTTGAAAGGAATTTCTCACCCTCATGTAAAGTTGACATGTTAAGGCTAAAGGTAAAAAATAACTTAGTCATGGAAGGGAAAGAGACCCAGAAGAAGCCAAGGCAATGTTCAGAATCTCGGGTTGAGAGCAAGCTTGGTGCACCCGAAAGATGGAGAAGGATCTGGAACAGAGAGTTAGAAAGAAACAGAAGTTTGGAAGTTTGGGGAGATGGACCGAAGGGTTTAAAACATTTTTCTTTTCTTCTTAAGTGATACGATTTTCACTTCGTCCTCATTCTCTGGGTCAGAAATGAGAAAGGTGTGCTGGGTTCAGGTAGGCTGTCCTTGAAGACTCTGCACGTTCATGAGCAGCAGGTGTGGCCACCAGCGGTGTCCTGTCTGTGTCTGGACCGTTGGTGCCATCAGTAGCCAGGCTCATTCTGCCCACAGCCCCCGCTTTGCGGAGGTTAAACCCGGCTTCCATAGACAGTATCAACAAGGGAACACTGTAAGGCAGCAAGAGCAGGGGTGAGGCTGCCGGTCCGTCACAGGGAAGTGCAAGCTCAAAATCACCCTGCCTACAGCCAAGAGGCACTTTTGATTTGTCCTTCAGGAGTGTGTGCAAGTATGTGAGCATATGTGTGCCATGCATGTGTGTGCATATGGAGGCCAGAGGCTGTCTTGCTCAATTGTTTTCCACCTTACTTTTTGAGGGTCTCTCACTGAAACTGGAGCTTACTGATGGTCTATCTGGGCTGGTCAGGAAGTTCCAGGGATCCTCCTGCTGGGGTTTCAGCAATGCTAGGACTGCAGGAGCAGCCTGCCTCACCCGGCCTCTTCAGATTGTCGAACAGGTGCTTTACCCTTTGCTAGACTGAGCCAAGCTCTCTAGCTGCCCCAGCTTTGAAATTTTAAATAGAGTTTGAGTTTAAGGCCTGTACACTCTGGGTGGCAGGATAAGATAAGAATGCTAAAACTCTGGGGTGCTCTGCAGCGGGGACCTAAGATGATGGAGTGGGGACAGAGAACAGGATGAGAAGAGGGTTTGCCGGCTGCAACGTTGTGAAACTTTGTGTCTGTGCATCTCCTTGGACCTCCAGGATCCTTTGAGTGGCTTTTCCTCTCAAACTGTTCCCTTATTAAACATCATGTGGGAGTGAGACACTGTAATGGGTACTATTTCCATTAAAATGTGTTAGGGATTGAATGCACAGATCTCTCTCATCTTGCGTCTCATATATACTTAAGATGCTAAATTTATCCTCAAGTGCATTTCCTCCAGGCCTAAAAAAAAAAAAAAAAAAAAAAAAAGCCTTTAGATTTGAAGTTGCAGTGACACAGAACTACCACACGATGGTGCCAAAGGTATATAGAAATGATGGAGTTGCCTCATTCCCACATGTGGGTGGAACTTACATTAATAAGTATGGCAAGCGAAGAACCACACAAAATAATGAGGGTTGTGTGTGGATGTGCACAAAGAGGCGGGGACGTGTTCACAGACCTTGTGAGCATTTTTATATGCATTAGCAAAATCTCCAGGGGTGTCAGTTGTGTGTAGTTGGGGGAGGAGGAGGGCAGCTTGTTCTCTAGTTCTCAGGAATGAAGATGGCTGTTTAAATGATCTGCTATCACCTCCTTTGCGGGGGAAATATTACAGGAATGCTGAAAAATTCTATGTATGAACATGAAAGTTAGGGAGGCCGGCACAGGTTTGTATGATCAGTGTGCGTACGGGGCTCGCAGCATCCACTCACACAGGACCGCAAAAGCTTTTTGTCTTCTTTCTCTCCCTCTTTTCCTTTTAAAAATATTTTGACACGAGTTTCATTATATATCCCAGGACAACCTCTAACTTTCAATCCTCCTGCCTCCTGCCTCCAACTCCCTAGTGTTGTCTTTACAGGTGTGCACTGTACCAATGCACTGTTCTTTTCTTTTCGATGATTTTTTTGTTTCATATACATATATCAGTGTTATGCCTGCATGCATGTCTTTGCACCTCTTGTGTGCCTGGTGCCCACAGAGGTCACAAGAGGGTACCAGATCCACAGATGGTTGTGAGCCACCACGTGGGTGCTGGGAATGGATCCTGGGTCCTCTGGAGGAGCAGCCAGTGCTCTTAACTGCTGAGTCATCTCTCTGGCCCTGCTTTGATTTTTGACTCATTAGTGCCAAGATGAAAAGATGACAACTAACTGAAGAAATATCAGTGTCGTTTTAGTGCGAGGGGCTGGCCAAACTAGTTACAGTGTACTCAGCCCCAAGCCCCTAGGAGACTCTTTTTGTCTTGTAATAATGATCATGCCGTCTTCTTTTTACTGGGCAGAGTCCATGAGTTTTTGTGAAGTAATGGGCTTTACAGGGGCAAGGGCCTGGTCTAAATACACACACTTGGACCTTGGAGAATAGGCATGAGCTTCTGTTCTTGTTTTTTTCTAATGAGAGAGCCCAGGAGAGGGAGTTCACGTCTCTTGCTGATGTGAACTCAGAGGGTGACGATGTGTCACAGGGAACGTCGCGTACTTCTCCGAATCACTGTCTCACCTGTACTGGTGACTTTGATTTTGAAGTATTTTACAAAATCCATCCTTCAAGCAGGGATGCTATGGGTGGCTCCTATCTGCCTCCCCGGCAGCATTTACTTGAGAATCATACTGAAGACATCCCTGGGACTGAGGCTCGTAATAATGAGAGTAATTTGGAAATAGGATGCAGGGTGGAGCTGTCACTCCAGAAGCATCACCTTGGAGAGAGCCTTGGCCAATTTGGATGATGTTACAAATTTAGAACTACCAGTGAGGTGGATTTGAAATCATCATCATCGAACAACTCCATGTGCTGTACAAGTGATTAAAATAGTAAATAAAGGTGCTTATTGTGTAAGTATAGAATTCTAAAGAATGAATACACACAGAGTTTTAGATTAAAAAAATTAAAAAGAATTAAAAGGCGAGGTTGGCCCTTTTTCAGCTAAGGGGTTCCACCTAAAGAGCACTTTTGGCTGTGAACTTTCAGGAATATTTTATTTTTCAAAAGGTAAGGGCTGGCTAGCATCCAGTGTTAGTTTTTTAGATTTTGAGAAATAAATAGCAACACTTTTAAGTGTGAACATCGTCTTAAGCCATTAGAGTGTGGTAGTGAGGGTTTGGAATCATCAAAGGTATTCTCAAAGCCATGATGCCTTCGTGAGAAGGAAATGTTATCACTTCTAAAAGGACCTAGGAAGAAAGACTTTGGGGTAGCTGGCTCAGTGGTGATGTAAAATTGATGAGTTCAGCCTCTGCCATGGGACAACTGTCCTGTCGCCCTGACTGACTCGGCTCTTTGCACACCGATCTTCTATTTTTCATACCTTAACAGCATGATGGGAAAGAGGCTGCCTCGGTTAGAAATCCCTGCAGCATGTTACAGCTGGCTGTGGCCTTGGTATGTGGCCTTGGTTCGTCTGGGCGCTGGTTCTTGGGCCAACTGTGAAGTGGGTTATTTCTTCTCCACAGATGAGTGTCTGGAGGAGCTGTACAGGCTAGGAGTTGCATGTTTTATGGGCTGAGTATAACAGCATTCATGTTGTGTTGGCCCACTTTATTTCCAGAGGTCACACTCTTAGGAGCCTGCATTGTAAGCCCAAAGACTGTTGGCCTATAGATGCCGGAAGTTCACCTACTCCTGCATGAGCATGCCTTAGAAGTATATGTCAAAGAGACTGTGACCTTTAGGTAGGATATTATGATTTTACTCTTCAAGTGTTCCCCAACATCTGGGAAAGCCATTTACTCTTACAAATTAAAATAACTTTATCAGACCATCAAAATATCACTTTGGTAGCTAAAGAGACAATTGTGGACTTATTTAAATCACACCAAAGACTTCTAGAAAAATGAAATTTTCTTCTTCTCCTGTAAAATGACTCTGTGATCACATCCTAGAACTTATGATTAGAGCCCTGCACTCCAAACAGAAACTAGGAAGACATCTGTTCACATCACTGTGCTCTGTGACTTCCCCCAGAGCAAGCCTTCTTCCCAAAAGGCCATCAGGAAGTGTTTTAAGGGAGCTGCTGCTGTTCTGTAGGATCAAAAGCTTAAGTCAAGTTCATGCTTTTCTATGCTAAAGGTCTGTACTAGACTTACTTTTCAAAATACATTATTCGGGGGAACTGAAGAGATGGCTCAGTCTTTAAGAGCACTGACTGCTCTTCCAGAGGGCCCAAGTTCAGTTCCCAGCACCCACATGGTGGCTCACAGCCATCTGTAACTCCAGTTTCAGGGGGTCTAACACCAGCCTGTGGTCTTCATGGACACTAGACATACATGTGGTGCACAAACACACATGCAGGCAGAATGCCCATATGTGGAAAAAAAATAATAAAATAATTTTAAAATACACTTTTAGGGAGGTTCACTTGTAGGAAGAACACCAAGAAGATGCACCATCATGGTCATATTTCTTAGAAAGATTTATGGCGAAGAATGCAACTATTTTTGCAAGTGATTTTGAAGATTTCCACAGTTAGTACTGTACAGAGCACACACAAATAAGAAACATTCAGAGTGTCACACGTAATATTTAGTACAATAGATATTTTGCATATAGGTACAATGAGAATAGAGTAAGAAAAGCATAAAACCCAATGGTTCATGCTCATTTTGAAAATATATCCTTCCCTTTTCCATTTCTTCTTGACTTTAATGTATTAGCGTCAGAATACTTGGGGCTGAACAGATGGCTTAGTAGTTAAGAGCACTTGATCGTCAAGCAGAATGACCTAAGCCCAAACTCCTAGCACCTAGGAAAAAAGCTGAGCAGGGCTGCCTGTGCCTGGAACCCCAGCACTGAGCAGAGATGGACAAATCCTGGGGCTTGCTGGCTAGCCAGCCTAGGCCAGAGCACAAATTTCCACTTCAGTGAGAGACTCTGTCTCAATAGAGCGATGTAGAGCATGATAGAGAACACTCAGTGTCCTGCTTTGACCTTCCCATGCACCGCACACTCACATGCATGCAATGCACACACACACACACACACACACACACACACACACACACTCTTGAACACACATCCAGCTTATACCAAGTAACCAGTGAATGGCTGACGCTGCTATGTGGGGTTTTAATTATTGTTCATTAATCCAGGATGACTTCTTCTTGCCTTAGGTCCCCATGTCCCCGTTTTGTCATCCTGTATTATTGCCACATTTCTGCTCTGCTTTGTACCTCAGACTTCCTAGTGCCTTCCCTCTTGTGCCTACAGGAACACTGCCCTCCACGTTTTGCTTATGCAAGAGAAGTCCTGCTTAGGTACCACTTTCCCAGCCAGAGCTTTTAAGCAGAAACCCTTTGAGGGATCTGCAGCCTTCACTGTGTAATTCTTGCAACCTAAGAAGTTCCACAAACCAGGGAGTTTCATAATTCATTCTGATGGGAAAATCGGTCTGAACGGATCTGAGGTTAATTGTGGTGTTTACTTATTCTGTCTTGGATGAATATGCATTTTTTGCTACAGAAATGTTAGTGTGTCTGATTAGAGTTATTGCCCCAGATCTTGCAGAATATGTCATACCAGTCATTTATGGTATAAGTGAAGGGTTACCTTCCAAAAGTACAAAAATATTGGTATTTGGAATGCATCACATACTAAATGTTTTATGAAAAGCAATTGAATACATACCATTTTTAAGTTCTTTTATTTTTATTTTGTGTGTATGTGTAAATATCTTCATCTATGTATGAATAGCATGTGTGTGCCTGGTGCCCTTGGAAGCCAGAAGAGGGCATCTTGGAACTGGATTTGCAGGAAGTTGTGAGCCATCACATGGGTGCTGGGAGTGGAAGCCAGGTCCTCTGCAAGAGCAGCACATGCTGTTAACCGCTGAGCCATCTCTCCAGCTCCATCATTTTAAACTATCGTCTTATTGCTAGGGTTCTTTGCTTGCAGTAATAATGGAAGCATCTTCAGGCACAGCCTTCCCTGTAGTATTTTATACGATGAGGCTTGTGTCTGTATCTGAGGGAGAAGAGGGTGAGGAAGAAGGGAAGGAGGACAAAGAAATTAACAGCAGGATACCGAGCAGCTGGGAAATCTGTGATGTGCAGTGTCATGGTCTCATGATACATTCAACTGTTGCCTTGGGGTCTTCACACAATACATAAAATTTAAAGGGCATAAATAACTGCAAAAGGTGACAGTGTCCGGATATGTACATTCATATGTATGCCATGTATATGTCCACTGGTATATGCCTGTATCCTGGCTGGTAGCAGTGTGTAAGGAGTCAGTCCTGTATCTAAAGACACAGTGAGGAACCCTAATGGGAGTGCCTTGTGTGAAGTTGTTCCAAAATGCTGTTTATGCAAATGAATGTGACTTCTAGAGCTCATTTTTGCACAGGTGTTTTCTATTGAACACACTGTTAAAAGCATCACCTGAAACAGTCACATTACTACTACCTCTGATCCAGTCACTCACAAATCTCAAGTCCAACTATGGCCTTAGAGCATGCATCTTCACTTGCTCCGCCCTTACAGACTCAGTAAGAACCTAACACCTGGTCTTAAAACTGCACCAGATCCTTAAGTGTGATCTTTGTGAAGGCAGTCTGTTAGGAATTGCTTTGGGTTTTCTTGGTGATTTATGACGAATGTTTCATGGCTTCTTTTGCTTTCTACTTTGCATGCACACATCAAAGGCATGTGTTTTTGCAATCTAGAATCGTTGCTCCTTTCTGAGTTACTGTATGTCTTTTAAAGACCATGTCAGCTGGGTATTGCATCTATTTGTTAGTAACAAAAGAGGAGGCGTAATCTAAGAAGGTAAATATTTCTATTTGGGGTTGGCCAGAAAGTGGGATATATGAATTTAATGAACCTATTTGCTCTTTTTTCATTTTAAGATAGGTGAAGGCATGGCATTGCAATTAGCCTCTTTCTTACATGGTTATTCTTTTCGTCACATGGAATAACTGTAAATTTTTGCTGTTTAAGAACTTAGAGTAAAACTGAGAGCATCCTGACCTGCTGCTGGCAGAGCCCTGCACATTTCTTCCTGTCATCTTAATTTACTGATGACACCTAAGAGTTAAAGGACAGTCAGCTTGCTTCTTAATAGAAATTGTCAAATATATGGAAACTGTTCCCCAGAATTGCCATAGACTCTAGAGACTTGATTTGTGAATGAAGAAGTCCTGGGAACCTACAGCTGGTTTGGGTTTTGCAGCGTTAATGCTTAGTCCTTATACTATAGACTCCTGATTTCTTCTCGGTACCCTGCTTATTGTTGAAAAGCCAGAGCTATTTTTAACATTCACACAATTTTGAAAGACGATTCTCCATTCCACAAGGTTTGTTGCTAAATCTGTGGAGCCTTTCATAATTACATCCTTTTTGTGGCTTGCTCGAATGTGATCACAGTGGCTGATTTCATGCATTGATAATGAAGGCTTAGGTTGCCTGTTCCTCGGCACCAATCCACCTCCGACTCGTAAGTTGACAGTGCTGCTGCGTGGAGCTCCAGATGGAAACCGCTCTGCTTTCCTAACAAATGACTCAGAGCGTGCTCGTCCTTCCCTAAAATGCTGCCAGCATGTAAAGGATTTTCAATGAGAGCGCAGTAAGCCAGCCACGGGAAGGTTTTGAGCGGCACTGATGTAACGTGGGGCTGTCACGGATAATCAGGCTGGAGCCAAGTCCCGGTCGCACTGTACATCACACTGGCCACATCCTGGAAGTTTTGTTTATCCAACTTGGTTGCTCGTGAAGCTGCTGAAATCCCTGCCAGGATGTGGAGTGGACTCCCTAGCAGAGGTGAGCATCTTTATTCTAAAACTTGGATGCTGGGGTCTGGGATGCCAGTAACTGATTCTGTCAACCGTTGTTCTGAATCCTGTGGAGTCATCAGTGGTGTGTATTATATTGGGCTGACACTTCTGAAGGGGGCGATTGAAGAGCAAATGCAGCAGCCCTTAATTTTATTCGGAAGTTACTCTCTAAATGGGTGTGATAAGCATTCTTTTTCTTTCTTTTTTTTTCTTTCCTTTCCTTTACTGGCTGTGTGCTGAGGACATCTTACCAGCAGGTGACTTCCTTTGCATTTTAAACATTCAGAACAAGTCGGGGATATGCGATTTGCTATCATTAAGGAAAGTAGGCAATTAGCAGCGTTATTATGTGTTTCAGGTATATATATATATATATAAAGGCTATAAACAAAATATGTTTCACAGAATCTTTGACATGAAAAATATGTAGGAGGAAACAAACCATGTTTACAAGGTAGCTGAGGAAGTGAGAGCAATGGCTTGCATACTGGAGATGACACCTTGTTAAGCTTGACATTATTAATAATTAAAAGTTATGACCTGTCATGCAGTGGACAGCCTGCAGTAATTGGTTTCTAGTGATGGTGTGCTGACCAAGAGGGGAAAATGAGTGGTATTTCTTTATGAAGCATGCATAGACTAGATGTGATATTTTAAATGTAGCATATTCTGTCATTTAAATGTAACTTTCCCTGGTATTCACCTGGGGAAGTTCAATGACCAGACGATCATGCTCAGAAAAGATCTGATGTAACATTTGAAGTATAGGGTACTGGCAAACCAACATGGTAGGGTAGGGTCAAAGTCAGCCTCTTAGTAGAGAGGTCCTAATGCTTAGGTTCTGCCCAACTCCAATTTTATGTGACCAGAAGCTGTTTCTAAACAAGAAAGGGGGTATGAATGTTGTGTCAGATTCAAATAATATTATGTTTATTATGTGCTGCGTATGTTAGGGGCGCAGAGAAATCTGTGATTGGAAGCTAACATGGCATGTGAGATTTGATCATATATGTGAGTGTGTTTTTCTTCCTAAATGTATTTAAGGCTGCTAGGCTGCTGTTTATAGTTTTCAGCTTTAAAGTTATAGATAAGTGTGTGTTTCTTAGAAGACTCAGGAACCCCATTTACTGCCGGTACATGTAAAGCCTGGCTAAGCAGACACATCAGGAGCAAACCATTTGTGTTCACCAATCTGTCTCGGCAAGTCCCAGGGCCACTATCTCGCTAGAAGCCACTGTGTGCTTTTGAAAGCATGAAATGAGTTTCATCCTGAGCACATGGTTTCTTATTTAGCAGCTCTTTTTATGGTAATGGTCACTTGATGGTCCACGGCCGGGATTTCGGTGTTCTGCCAAAGCTGATTGTGTGTGCTAGGATTTAAAACAGGAAAGAAGGAAAGGAGAGGTGGAAGAGCCCAGTGAGACCCTCAAGAGAGAAAAGTGCTGCCTCACTCTGGAGCTGTCCTCATTTCTCCAAAGTTCTTTATGCTGGTTCATTCAGGACCCACAAATCTGATGTTGCTGCCATGGTCCAGTGTAGACCTTTTCTAGGATGAGACATCAAGATAGCTCTGGTCTGTATCATGTATCTGTCCCTCTCTTTGCAGTGCATATGTAGAAACCACTCTACTGGGCCTGACCATGTTTTGCAATTTATCATAATGCTTCCCTGCTCCTCTGCTAATGCATGCTAACACCCTGGTACAGGGAGTGGAAAGCATTTGCACATTTCATATTTTATGTAAACAACCAATTCTTGGTTGTTTACATATGTGCTCAGAGCAGGGTGAGTTCAGACATCAACCTGAAACAGTCTGAGGAGACATTACAAATCTGAAAAATGGATTCTGTCCTGCAAAGACCTTGTCTTGAAGTCTTAAAAACAAGTTTTGTTTGCTTTCATGGAATGCTTATAGATGAAATTTGCTTATGAATGTGTTGTCCTTAGGTTTTTATTTCCATCAGAAAGTAACATTGGTTGAAACTTTTTGAAGCAGAGGTGACCAAAATTACCAAGATTTTTAAGGGAATAATATGTTCTTGTTATTGTTCTTAGTAATAAGAATAATGATTTCTTAGAGTTTTTGTTCTCTGTATGCAGCAGTGGGCATGCAGGTGGCCTGGGATGTACATACTGAAATGTTGATAATAAGTTTTTTTCCTCTCGTGGTCTGAATGCCCCTTTGAAACCTTTAATTTCGTTATTTCTCTCTCTCTCTCTCTCTCTCTCTCTCTCTCTCTCTCTCTCTCTCTGTGTGTGTGTGTCTTTTAATTCTTGGATCTTTGCCTAGCTTAAATGATTACATACAATTAAAGATTGAAGATAAGCCATCTCTCCAGATGGCTCAGCGGTTGAGAGTATGCACTGCTCTTCCAGAAGACCTGAGTCCAGTTCTCAGCACCCATGCTGGGTAGCCCACAACTGCCTGCAACTCTGGCTCCTGGCAGTCTGCCATGTCTGCCACCTGTGGGCACCTGTGCATGTAGTATGTGTGCGCACGCACGCGCGTGCACACACACACACACACACAGACAGAGAGAGAGACAGAGAGAGAGAGAGAGAGAGAGAGACAGAGAGAGACAGAGACAAAGAAACAGAGAGAGAGATAGAGAGACAGAGAGAGAAACAAAATAAACTTAAATGATTTAAGACAAAAATGTTATTGTTGAAATACAGGGATGTAGCACATGTCATTTTAATTAGAAAGGATGAGGTTTTAGATGAAGCATAATTTTAAACAACTTCTTTTTCTTTTATTCTTTTGGGGATGTCAAGCCACCAGCCATCCTCACATTATACAGTGGACTTTATTTTAGAAATACTTCATGTTTATCACCCCAAAGCCCAGAGAACTAATTGTGTTTATTGGTTGAGAATTGGAAGGCTGTAAGATACTGACATTTTCTCCTGAAATTCTAGATGATGTTGTGTTTACTCAATGAAAGCATTTAGAAAGTTTTAGGATGTCCGAATTCTGTAGAATAGTGAAATTTTTCATGTTACAAAACAGTGAAGAAAATCTACTCAGGAGGAGCAGGAGTCAACTTGTCACATCTGCCTCCATCCTACCAGCAATTTCTCTTTGTAAATAACAGAGTCTGAGAAGTCCCGAGGAAGTGCTCTACCACCCGCTCACACTTTCATATCAAAGATCAACAAACTGGACTTGTTCATTAGCAGCTTTTCATTAGCAGTTTATTAGCCCATGAGGGTAAATTGGTTTTAATTGAGAACAGGACTAGTTCACGGGGCCTTCCCACTTCCCAATGGTCTGGATAATTTATGGACTTTACAGTCAGTTTTGAGGTGTGTTGCTGAGGTGGATATGGTTTAACAAGAGCGTGTCTCTGACCTCAAAGTTCTATTTTCTGTCGTTGTGTCTCTTCATTGACTTTCTATTCCTTACTTCCCACTAATGAACTAAGAAGATCTTGTTTTATGGTTGCTAGATTTAGCAAGTAAAAACATATAGGACTTCTAGTTAAATTTTACATTTTATCTAACAATAGTAATAATTTTAACCATCATCATGTCACCTGCAGCTTTGGGGTCATAGGTATCCTAAAGTTGATTGTTGTTGAGCTGACTCCAAGTTTGGCCGGATGTCCTGCACTGATTGAACCTCCCTGCCTGCTTTCCCAGTAAGAAACTCTTTAGGTGACAGACAGCCTCTGACCTTGGTTCTTGCAAAAGTCAACATGAAGGCTCCCTGCTCCTGCAAAAGCAATCCATTTCTCCTGTTGGGTTTTATGCCTAAACATGCCTGCTGTTAAGTTACTATTTGAGAAACGTAAATTGGGTAAAAATAGTACCATAGAATGGAAATAATAAGTATGTGAAAGCTTCCTATAATTACTAAAATAAATCAATAATAGCAGAACAATAAATAATAGCTGCCAGTGACATTTCAAATAAATGAGGATTATACAATTAGCTTCCAATTGTTATCCCTTGTCAGTTAGAAAATTTCCAGGACTTCATCGGATTTGAAATATTTATAAATTAGTTTTTCTTGGTTGTACTTAGGATGCCTAATGGAAGTTTTCTCCTGTGGGGCCCCTGCTCCACCACTCCCTCTGGTCTTTATTTAAATGTTCTTTTTCCTCACTAATCAGGAGACTCATTGTTTAGCTGCCCCATGGCTTTCTTAGAAATGCCAAGGGAGTTTCCGGTTTGATTTGGCAGAAAAGCTTGAACTCACTATTTCGAGGTAAAGTGGAGAAGATAATATCTGTGTCCACTACATGTACCCTGTGGTGGCTGAATGTTTGAGCAGGTTAATATTGGATTATCACAACTGTACAACGTATTTATGTGTAATTGTACATATGCTAATCTACACTAACCCCTGAACTGCCCGAATTTTCACTTCTCTAGAACATACCATGAGTGTTGTGTCTTGGCTCTCCCTGCAGGAACACAAATGGGCCCTATTCGGAGACTCCTGCTTTCCCCTAAGGCTACATTGAAAAATGCTCCGCTCAGTTGCCTTCTGCATTACCTTACTATTCTCCTCTCACTTCCTCATACCTGCATGTTTCTGTAAATAGTCCCAACAGGAATAAATACACATCAATGTGTAATTTAATTCCCAAAGTCCGAAAAAACGTAAGTGGAGTGAACTTCATGCACTGTGCTAGTTTCCTTTCCTTGCCAGGATACCTTATAATCAATTAGTGATTTCGGGAGAAAAGATGTGTGGGACATTCCTTCAACCTTTCTGTTCCTGATCTAAAGGATGACCTCAGGTTTCCCTATGTCAGTCATGTGTTATGTCAAACCAAGAAACCCATTTCATCTCAAATCGATTAGTTTAAGTGCAGTTGACCTGAGTTTTGAAAATGCAAGGCTGTTCCTGTGGTGGTAAAGTATTGTTGAGTAGACCATACCTTTTTTGACCTAAATGCTCCCCTATCAACCATCACTTTATTTCTCAGTATCTTGTGCACTGAAAGACACATTTTATTACCTTATTTATTCATAGCTATTAACAATATATGCCTCTTAATATTTTTGCTTCCCCCATCAACCTGTTTTTTATTGCCAATGCCCACCCCCAGTTTTCCAGCCAAGAATATTACTATGTTATGCATCCCTTCTTCTGTCTGTTTAAAATGAGATTTGTGATCTTTTCTAGTATCTAAACTATGCTCTTTAGGAAAGGATTCTTCTCTCTTTACGTCAAACATTCCTCTCCATGTTCTCTCTAGTAACATCCTACACACCTCAGTCATAGTTGATCACATAGTATGTTTGTTATAGCAAATGACCAACATGAATCCGTGATAGAGCTTTCGATCATAGAACATCTTCCAATGTTTTCTCTTTTGAAATTGAAAAGGTGCTGGCAAGGTCAAGATCCTAGTTTGAAAGAGTCTTAAATTTCCTAAAAGATAAACACTATGGTTTGAATGTGTCACCCAAAATTCACGTATTGGAAACATAATTCCTAATGTCAACGGTGTGGAATAGTGGGGGCTGAGGCAGGTGCTTAGTTCATGAGCACTCCACTCTCATGAATGGAGTAATGCCATCATCATAAAAGGCTGGGAGTGTATTTGTAAGCCAACCTCTTGCCTTTGCTGTGTGATGCTTCTAAAGCAAAAGGTCTTTGTCGGGTCCAGCCCTTGATCTCAGACTTCTCGTTCTCTGTTCCTAAGATGTGAATGTTGGCTCTTTATAAATTATCCTGTCTTAGATATTCTGTTAGATCAGCATAAAATGAACTAAACTGCGAGGTGGAAATATATGTATATGGAAATAACAATATATTTATATATACATGCACCTATATGGAAATAGCAATTAAATAATAAAAAGATGCCTTTATGAGGGAGTACCTAGGTTGTTAGCATTTGGCAGACTCATGTCTTCTGATCTCTTCTAGAAAGTCTGCAACACCACAGGGGCATTTAGCCAAATGTCTTTTTGAGATTTTGAACATGGTATTGATCAGTGATTGTTATAGATCTATGGTAATGCTAATACTAGAGAGGTTTTTGTTTATTTGATCTTGTTTTCTGAGTCATGAGTGTTGTTGTTTTTATAAGAAGTATCTTCTAGAAGCTTCTCTGTCTTCAAATACAAAAACAACAAAAAACAAGAAAACAAACCAGAACTGTCCCTTCTTTGCTGAAGGTTTTTCAGAGGGCAGAGTTAACCAGATTCAGAAATGAATCCACAGTAACTTCTTCTGCCAACTTTATATGTTTATATGTTTTCCTGTGCTTTATGTATTATGTGATAGGTGATAGTCTACTAGGCCTTTGTCTACCTGTAACTTTTGGAGTTTGTGTATTTAAATATACGATGGGCTAAGTGAGAGGTCATCATCTATATCCTGAGTATTTAACTTTTTCCTACTTCTGGGAAGTCTGGGGTGGATACCACTTCTATTAGGAGTTCTGAAATGGCTGGGGATCATTCTTTAATAGAGATAGCAGGGAAATAGTCTGTAACACAGATCTCTTGGTTCAGCTAAGACTGGTTTAACCAACACTGGAGTCTTAGCAAGAGATTTTATTGTTGTCTCTATTTAATGGAACATGTGTGGTGAGTGGTGTAAGTTGTAGGACTTAGTAATAACAGTAGCGATAGTCAACTTTCATACGTGTGAACTCATTTAGTCTCTTTATATTCATAAAGGAGTTCTAAGGCAACTGATATGCAGTGAAGTGAAGTCAACCTCCCAGAGTCATACAGCAGCTCAGAGGACCCCAGAACGCCAGTTTTTAAAGAGCACCCTAGACCAGCTCTCAGTAAGAGAATCCACAACCGCAGGTGACAAAGAACTTAGTGGATTTGTAACTGGTTGAACACCTATACCCAAGGTGTACCTGGCTCCAATGAACTTAGAGTGAAGTACCCTAATTTATGATTCAATTCAGTAATTTACAAACTGGTCATTAAACTATTCACGTTATCCAACAAGTATAGAAAATACATAGAAAAGCGCAGGCAGTGTCAATGCTGATCCGTAGGCCCCCTTCCACGCTGAATGTCAGTCTCTAGGGGTGCAATACAAGAATCAAAGCTTTTAACGGTCTCCAAATGCTCCTCCTCTGCAGCCCTAGTTAGAACCACTAGGTTAATTCAACGAAGAGGACACGAGGAAGGGAGTGAAAAACAGATGGGGAAATATTGATGCAACATAAATCTGAGGGGAAAGGATGGTATGATCGCCATCTGCCCCTACCATGTGAGACGTGTGGTGGCTAATCCTTGTCAGCTGGGCTAGGTTTAGAATCACATAGGAGATTGGCGAGGCACATCTGTGTGGGTGTCTATGAGGTGTTTCCAGAGAGCATTAACTGAGTGGGCAAGACTCACCGTGAATGTGGCCAGTTCTGTCCTGTGGAAGGAGGGCATGGAGAGCAAAGAAGAGAGCTGGAGAAAGCTAGCCTAGAGTCGGCATTCCCGTTTCTCTGCTTCCTGGCCGGCCACGGAGTGAACAGTTCTCCTCAGGCCCAGATTCCTGATGTCACGTGTTCTACTCAAATGCACACAGCCAGGCAACCATGGACCCTTGGAACCCTCTGGAAACTAAGTCAAAAGGAACAGTTTCTGCTTTGAGTTGTTTCTGTCCTGAATCTGTCAAAGGGATGCAAACGGTGACCACTACACTTGGTATCGTCCCTGGCAGTCACAGAAAGATTAGAGTGATGCAGCCTAAACCCTGCTCTTTGCTCAGCTGGGCTGAACATGTGAGCAGTGTGGGTAAAGGTGAAGGCTTCTCGTGATTTCATAAGTATGACCAGCAAGACCAGCATGCACCGAGTACTTGTCCATAAGCAAGGGACTGTTGAAACAAAAGCAGGTTGTGATTTAAATGTGATTAAAGGTGGTTTAGGGGCTGGACGGATGCTAAGTCTGTGATCATCCATTCTCTGATGAAATGGTTACATGAGCATATTAAGTTAAGAGAGTAACACTAAGTGGCCATATATTTGGGTGTCCCAGTTCTGCTTCGAGAAGTGGAGTGGTTTGGGAATGGAATCTGAGGCATTCAGAATCCAGCCATGCCACAACTGAGCCGGCAAGACCACGGGCAGATGATTTTACCAGTAAAGATTCAGTCTCCTCGTCTGAAGAGCACGAAAGTAACCAATTCAGCTTATTATGGCTGTGGTAAAGATTGAGAATGGCAAGCCGAGGGAAAATGGAGAGTCCAGTGTCATCAGAAGAGAAGCACTATAAGAGCTGCAGAGATGCCAAATGATGCCTTTATGTCTAGATGTGCACTGAGTGCTCAGTCTGCTTATGATTATGTGCAAATCTATTATTACTATTAAGTGCAAATCCATCTTTCTTGTACTGTAGCTATCTTGTAGTAAAATTAAGATCTCAAGATAAACCTAAAAGTAGTCGGTGTTGGTGGGAGATGTGGGATTGGGCACAGCAGCTGCAACTTGAACGCAACAGGATGTGAACCTTTGGGCAGTGGAGGCCCCACAAAGTATCTATCTCAGCGGGAAAGTTTCAGGGTGATACATTTGGAAATCTATTGCTTTTAATTCTTCATTCTATCTGGTCCCTGCCATGATCCTGAGAATAGGAAAATAGAATTGCTCACTACACTGATGACAAATTAGTGTAATCAAAGTAGTAGTGATGATAGTGCACACCTAGATACATGACAACGCACACACACACACCTAGATACATGACGACCCGACACACTCACACCTAGATACATGACAACCCGACACACGCACACCGAGATACATGACAACCCAACACACACATTGTTAGTAAACTGTAAAAGCTCTGGGTTTGGTGTCCCGAGTTTCGGCACCAAATGTTAGTAAATTGATGGCTGAAACTTCGAGGAGACAGTTCAGCTCTAGAGGATGAGGTATCCTGGACACCTCAGAGCTACTTAGGACAAGAGCTCTGCCCTGAAGGTGTCCCGGACACCTGGAGCTGTTTAGCACAGCTCTGATGGCTGAGACTGCAAAGAAACAGCCCAACCTTGGAAAGGAAGGTTTTCTGACTTCTCGGGAGAGTCAGGCCTGGAACTTGCTTCAGCAAGAGTGTTATTTTGGTACTAGTCTCAGAGTCAGGGCATATTTCCTGGGTTCTGGGTTTGGGGATAAAGTGTTCACTTCTCTGGCTCAGGTCCCAAACACAGGCTATGTTTCTTTCCCTGGTCCTGGGCCCTAGGGCCAGGATTCTACTGTCCTGCTCTGTGATTGGTTGTTTTCACAAGTCAGTTGGACAGGGGCAGAAGTGACTCTGATCTGAGCTAAACTGTGTTTCTCTCACTGGCCTTACTTAGCTTTCTGTCACTACCTTTAAGGCCAGGGCACATTTCATTCACTGACTCTGATTCTAGGGACCAAGAGTGTTTCTTTGGTACTGGTTTCAGAGTCAGGGCATGTTTCCTTGGTTCATTTCTCTGGCCCAGGTCCCAAACACAAGCTGTGTTTCTTTCCCTGGTCCTGAGCCCTAGGTCCAGGATTCTGCTGTCCTGCTCTGTGATTGGTTGATTTCACAAGTCAGTTGGACAGGGGCAGAGATGGCTCTGATCTGAGCTAAACTGTGTTTCTCTCACTGGCTTTATCTGAGCCATCCTTCCCTAATTCTGGGCTCCAGGGTCAGGGTGGGTTTCTCTAGCCAGCCCCTTTTCCCTACATTCTTTTTTTTTTAATTTTAATTTTAATTTTTCACGTACACCATGTGTGTTCCTGGTACCCACGGAGGCCGGAAAAGCATAGGATCCTCTTCAACTGGAGTTGCAAGCAGTTGTGAGCCCCCTATTACGTGCTCGAAATCTTCACCTCAGTCTTCCATACCCATTTTTAGATTATGGATTAGATGCCATAATTAATAGAGTAGTTTGAACTTAGAAAGGCAAGGTATGAAAAGAGACTGTGGTCAGTATGTTTCTCCTATTCCACAGAAAAAGTGTAAAGCCTTTCCGACTAGGAGGAGGGCTGGGTTGACGATTTCAAGCTGAAGGAGCAGGCTTACTAGTCAATGATGTTAACATGAGCATCACATTTTATCATGTCTGACTAGGAAAGGGGCTTCGTGTGCAGTGTAATTAACTATCCTCGACACACCTCACGCTGAAGGGCACGCTTCTTTAGCATGGTGTAACAAATCCAGTACTTAACAGGAATCACCACGGATTAAAAGTTTAATGGATCTGTGATTTGGAGGAGGAATAAGGGCAGGAGAGGAAAGTTTGTGCTTTGATTTGCTAATTAAAAGAAAACCTAAAAAAAAAAAAATACCCAAAAAACCCCTGTAACATAATTGAGGAAATATGGTCTCAGTTT
>CABHPH010152105.1:0-24072 GCA_902168325.1 Peromyscus nudipes | reverse complement strand
GTCTTCCATACCCATTTTTAGATTATGGATTAGATGCCATAATTAATAGAGTAGTTTGAACTTAGAAAGGCAAGGTATGAAAAGAGACTGTGGTCAGTATGTTTCTCCTATTCCACAGAAAAAGTGTAAAGCCTTTCCGACTAGGAGGAGGGCTGGGTTGACGATTTCAAGCTGAAGGAGCAGGCTTACTAGTCAATGATGTTAACATGAGCATCACATTTTATCATGTCTGACTAGGAAAGGGGCTTCGTGTGCAGTGTAATTAACTATCCTCGACACACCTCACGCTGAAGGGCACGCTTCTTTAGCATGGTGTAACAAATCCAGTACTTAACAGGAATCACCACGGATTAAAAGTTTAATGGATCTGTGATTTGGAGGAGGAATAAGGGCAGGAGAGGAAAGTTTGTGCTTTGATTTGCTAATTAAAAGAAAACCTAAAAAAAAAAAAAACACCCAAAAAACCCCTGTAACATAATTGAGGAAATATGGTCTCAGTTTTCTTTTAGTCGAACTTGGAAACCTCCCTAAACAAGTATCAAAGTAGACAATTTGTAAATTGTTCTGCTTTCTCTCATTTCAATAATAGATTATAAATTATACAATATTATACAAAAATTTTTAAAAAATTATACAAAATAAACAATTGTTTATAAGCACTTATATGATACATATTTACCTAATATAACCTTTAGTTACAAGCTATTAATGCTTCTTAGGAATTTATTGACCAAAGTATCATATTCATCATTTTTATTATCTTAAATATGTTTATAAAATAGTTTGTTTATACGATAGGGCTTTTGAAATAGCTAACAAAATATATTTAAGAACAAGCTCTTTGTCCATAATTAAATAATTCTGTGCTCAGGCAGTGTACAAATCCTTTTAGTGTATTTATCACAGTATGAGAGCAGAGAGAGCCCTGATGAGGGCCTGAGTGAAGGTGAATCGTTGACATGGGCAAGGCCTTGTCAAGGATTCCGTGGCCTCCAACCCATGCAGGAATGGCAGAGCAGCCCTTCTCCGAGGATGAGGCTCAGAGCAGGATGGCAGGGCCTTCCTCTGGTCGTGTGTGGTTGTTGATAGTGTGTGCAGAAAATGTTCACCATAGGTTTCTCCCCTCCCCCACATTCACAGCCTGAAGACTGCTCCCCTACCGAGACTGCTCCTACTAAGATTAGCCAAACCTGTCTCCTTGATCCAGATGTGCACCATAAACCCTGCCTCCACATTGGTTTGTATGCAATAACGCCCACCCCCATGTTCAACTGTACATGATAATCATGCTGTGCTTACAGCATTATGTGGCTTCTCTAGCTGAGAGCCCAGTCCACCCAGCCTCAGCATTTTGTGTGTCTGTGTATCTGTCTTTTTCTGTCTTCATCTCCTCACCACATGCTCAGATTTTTCCCTGGGGACCAAGCAAGCAAGTGGTACCTTGAAAATGGACTGGAACAAGAGTGTGGACACTGGCTTCAGGGAGCTCTAATAGGTCAGAGGAGGAGAAGGAAAAATTGTAGAAAACTCCTTCTTATACAAGTCAAAGAAGAGAGGAGGGAAAAGGAAGAAACAAAGAGAAAGGAAGAAACAAAAGTAAGGATACAAGAACAGAAGGGGCGTGGTTCTAAGTCCTGATATAAAACACTGGGACAAGCCAGGCACATGGTACACACTTTTAATCCAGCACTCGGGAAACAGGCAGGAGAATCTCCATGAGTTTGAGGCCAGCCTGGTCTATATAGTAAGTTCCAAGATAGCCAGGACTAAAGAGAGAGACCCTGTATCAAAAAGAAGGATAGTGGATACAGGGCTGAGGTTTCTTCAGCCAAGATCCCAGACCACCTGATTCCAGCGTTCTGTCCCTGTGTCCATCTGTCATTTCTTCATTCCCTTGCCACCCCAGTCAGGGTGGATCCTGCCTGGATCCATGCATGGACATGGCACTACATACTATCTTAAAACCATCTGTCTTACGTACTAGACTGTGAGTAGCTTCAGATCACCGTCCTGATCCTTCAGATATGTGACCCTGACTACAGTACCTGGACACAGTAAATGATTCCGTCAAAACACTGACTAGAGGACGAAGCACATGCGTATAGGATCTGTGAACATTTCTGAAGAACTCAATACATTATTTGATAGTGCTGTTCTTAACAAAACTCGCTCTTCCCTTTTTATGTGTGCCTGTGTATGTGCCTGGGTGTATGTGGAGGTCAACGTTGGACGGCTTCCTTAATGATTCTCTGCCTTAATTTTTGAGACAAGGTCTTTTGGTTAACTGGGAACTTGCCTCTGGGGTCCTCCTGTTTCAGCCTCCCCTGAACTGGGATTGCAGGTACCTGCACTACACTCAGCTCTGACATGTGTTCTGGGTCTCGAACTTAGGTCATCATATTTGTGTGACTAGGACTTTGCTAAGCCTTCTCCTCAGCACCAAGACTCCCTTTTTAAAGTTACAGTAAGATGCCATTTTTCTTAGTTTAAAAATGAGTAAGACCAAATCCTACACAATTAGGATATGAGCATATGAACTTGATATATTGTTGATAGAATTTAGATTGATTCATGCATTTATAGAATAATGTACAATATCTATCAAAACTTAAACTGTACATTTCACTACTAGGTTTAGTCAACATGCATGCTTTCATATGTATACAAAGGCATAGAACAAGAATTTTCCATTTCATGTACATATGTACACATATGGAATGTTACTATAATATCATTTGTAATGGGAAATATATATAAAGAATACCTCCATGGTTTGCCAACTTATCCTGAAGAAGAAATGGACAAATGTCTATGCATCCAAGATGGGACATCAACAAGGAATCAAAGACATGGTTCCGTTCAAGTCTCACTTGGTAAGACAGTGAATTAATTGGGCTTACTTACAGGAAAATGAGTGGCCCCCAAATAGCTGTGTGACCAGAACGTCCCAACTAAGCACGGGCAATGGCCTCCCAAAAGCTGCATAAATGGAGTCCTCCATTAACTAACCTAGCTTCTGTATACTCAAGCATCTTCTGGGGCTTTATGCAGATTGTACAGAATCACATACAGCTGTGGAGGCTGGAGTGGTGGTGGTCCAAGAGCTCAGAGAAGCTAGAAGCTCAGGTGCAGTCTATGACCCTCCTGTGAGGGGACAGGGTGGATCTTGTGAGCATCTCCTGCTGGTAGTCCCAGCTGCTCTGAATAAGATGGTAATGGTGTTGTCATGCCCAGAGGACAGCATCCCACACATGGCAGATGATGATAGTAGTAACCATTGTTAGTGCATGTGCTGGAATATTGGGCAGTCATTTAAAATAATAAGATGCATTTGTAAAAACTGACATGTAATAATGTATACACTATAAGGGCAAAACAATCAAGACATAGAACAAAGTATGTATTTGTATAAAAAAATGCACTTGTGTGTATTTGTATGTGTGTTCTTATGTAGTCATGGGGGGAGTAGGGAAGAAGGAGAAGACAAAAACAGTGTTCTATCACAAAGGAACCTGAACACTGTTTAAAGTAGACTTACTTTTAACTATCATTTTTACTGTGTGATATAGACTTATATCTAAATGTTTTGTGCTTTTGAATTTTTAACATTGCAGTTGTTTTGGGGAGAATGATACATGATGTTCACATAGAAAAGGATATGAAAGATGCAGGGAGTGGAGGAACACGGAGGGAATGTGATGTTATCAAAACTTACCTCAGTAAGAGCTTGGAATGTTGCCTAGAGATAACTGTAGTTTTGAGCCACAGTTAATATCTGGGGAAAGACACAGGGCAAAGGCCATTCCACCCTGTAATTCAAGGTGGCCAGTCTGCTGCCCTCTATCCTCCCAAGTGTCTGCCCCTGAGAAGATCCAGGTGAAAAACTGGTATTTGGTCAAGCCTGAGAAGGTGCTATATATACTATGTCCATATGAACCATTTCCTATCTCCAGTCTTAGCCTGCCTGATGGTTTGTGTTTATCTTCAGGGCCTGCTGGATCCTTACTTCTCAAGCATTCCTTAGTGTGCTGTTACTCAAATGTCCTTCTCATCAAACACTTGTGTTATGTGTGCACACAAAACAGCAGGCCTTATGGGACCTAGGCTTTGTGATGGAAATGAAGCTTTCTGAAGTACCCCCTTGCAAGTCCCACTACCATATAAAAAGAAATAAGAAAGACAAAACCATACTCAAATAATAGTCCAGCATCCATGGAATCTGCAAAGCCGACAGCATTTAGCACTCTGCCGAGCTCACCAAGCTTATTGTTGCACTATAGGTGTGTTGCTTACTCTCATCATACACTCAGTGCTGATGTTTAAAATGGAACACTGTCTCCTGACACTAGGTGATTTCACATGGAGCAGACACCCTAGAACTGACAACCTCAAGGAAGCCAACCTACTTATGATCACAGCCATACAGTCTTATTTCACTGTGCTCAATTTTTAATTTCTGGAGTGCTTTGAATTGAACTCAGGGTGTGCTAAACACACAGTGAGCTCCATCCCTACCCTCCTTCCCTGATTAGTTCTGTCTGGATCACAGACACGGATGTTCTGACGTGCCCCTCAATTTGTTCTGAGGCACCTTTGAAAACTGCTGCCTGAAGGGGTTTGCATTCTACAGACCATTCCAAGAGTCTTTGAAAGAGCATACCAAATGATTGACAGTGAAAAGCTTGTGGAAGGGTTTGTGATTCACTCTTTACCCGACTCCTCTTAGCTGTGGGGCAGAGTCCATTCGGGTAGATGAGAAGAGTAAATTAAATTACCTCTGTCAGAGAGACTGATACAATGCGAAAAACACGGAATTGTGGGAACAATAAAAGCAGTGTTGGATTCCTCTTCTGAACAAATTGGGAACAGTACTAGCAGACCTGAACATGTAGGTCATTGATTCTCAACTTCTGGGTCGTGACCCCTTTGGGGTTGAATGGCCCTTTCACAGGGGTCATATATCAGATATCCTGCATATCAGATATTTACATTATGATTTATAACAGTAGCAAAATTACAGTTATGAAGTATCAATGAAAATAGTTTTATGGTTGGGGGTCACCACAACATGAGGAACTGTATTAAAGGGTCGAAGCATTAGGAACATTGTGAGGACCACTGCAGTACATTAAAAGCAAATGTATGGACATTTAGATGAAGGGATGGATGTATTTCAGTCAAGTAAATACATAATTTCTAAAAGTTTAACTCATTTGAAGTATGGATTTTCATGTTGAAGATATAGTTATATTTTTAAAGTAAAATAATCCCAATATACTAAGTTTGACTTTTGTTTCCTTAGGATGTTGTGGTGATATTTTGTTTGTGCTCTAACAAACAAAGCTTGCCTGGAGATTAAAGGGCAGAGCTAGCCAATAGTTAACCATAGATGCCAGCACCTTTAATCCCAGCACTTGGGTGGAGGAAACAGGAAGTGATAAGGCGGGGTGAAGACAGGAGCTAGGCCCTTTTTTGGCTGAGGAGTTGTCGAGGGATGAGGTGGCTGTGGCTTGCTCCTTTGCTTCTGATCTTTCAGCATTTACCACAATATCTGGCTCCGGATTTTTATTATTAAGAGCAATTAGAATTCGCACTACAGGATGTGCTGGTCATTATAGGAAATCCGTATGGGAAGGGAATTGTTCGAACTCTTTGGATTTTAAGCTCTTCCCCTCCAACCCATCTCCTTGTCTTTGTATCATCATAATCGCTATTGCTGCCCACTAAATCTCTTGTGTATAAAGTCCTCCCCAGTCGCTCACATATTCATTTACATGACTGTTCAGAAGCCTCTATTAAGCATAAATTTTTTCCTAATTGCTTTCATATCAGTATAGAAATAATAGCCAACTTACAAATGGACTCTTGCAAGAGTTGATTTGCTAGTTAATTTGTGGTTTTCAAGCATTTTTCTTTTAGACTTAGTACTTTAAGTTAGGTTTGGGCTACTGAGCCAGCTAAGCGCTAGAGGACGGTACCCAAGGATAATAATGCATGAGTTCCACAGGAAAAACGAAATTTATTCCTGCAATAGAAAGTAGAGAGAAAAAGGTTACAGGTGGTAGGGCCTAGGAAGTATGAGTAAGAATTGAAATGTACCTGATAAATTGAGGTCAACATTTAAGAGCTACCATTGCATGGCATGAACAGTCTTGAGGGATAGAAGAATGAAGAGGGGTTCTTGGTAGATGGTGGTCATGTAGTCTACCAGTACCATGGGGCACCTTTAAGAATTATTGATGACTAATCCAGGGTCCCAGACATCAACTCAACACTGCCTCCTACTGGAATGTATGGCCACTCTTTTCTTTATTAAGAAATTTTCTACTCCACATGCTATCCACAGACCCCCCTCCTCCCTCCTCCCACCCCCAACCCTCTTTCCCAAGCCACCCCACATCCCCATATCCCCCAAATTGAGGTCTCCCATGGGGAGTCAACAGAGCCCATCACACTGAGCCTAGGCAGGTCCAAGCCCCTTCCCACTGCACCAAGGCTGTGCAAGGTGTCGCACCACAGGCACCGGATTCCAGAAGCCTGCCCACAGACCAGGGACAGATCCCAATCCCCCTGCCTGGGTACCCCCCAAACAGTTCGAGCCAAACAACTGTCTTCTGTATCCAGAGGGCCTAGTCCAGTCCCATGGGGGCTCCACAGCTACCAGTCCACAGTTCATGGTCTTTCATCAGTGTGGCCGGTCATCTCTGCACGTCCTCCCATCATGACCTCGATGTCCCTCACCTGCACTATCTCTCCTCTCTCTCATCGATTGGATTCCCGGAGCTCAGCTTGGTGCCTGGCCGTGGATCTCTGTATCTGCCTCCATCAGTCACTGGACAAAGGCTCTATGATGACAGCTAGGTTATTTGCTAGGCTGGTCACTAGAGTAGACTGGTCCAGGCACCCTCTGGACCACTGCCAGCAGACCAAGGTGGGGTCAACCTTGTGGATTCCTGAGAGCCTCCCCAGCTCTTCCTATTCCCATGATGTCCTCATCTATCATGATATCTTCCTCCCTGCCCTCCCACTCTGTCCCTGTTCCAGCTTGACCCTCCCATTTCCCTGTGTTCTCATCCCCCACTCCTTGCCCTCTGCCACCCCCCCACACCCAGTCCACTCATGTAGATCTCATTCACTTCTCCTTCACAGGGTCATCCATGTGTCCCTCCTAGGGTCTTTCCCTGTTAGCTAGCCTCTTTGGAGATGTGGGTTGCAGTCTGGCCATCCCTTCCCTCTCCACATGTCGGTTTTTATGCCAGTACCAAGCTATTTTTATTACTATAGCTCTATAGTAGAGCTTGAGGTCAGGGATCATGATGCCTCCAGAGGTTGCTTTATTATACAGGATTCTTTTAGCTATCATAAAGGTGTAGTGAATCTTACAACTTTCCCTTGCACATGTCAGGTAGATCAAATAAAACTTCAGATATTTTTAGTTTAACAGCTTGTAATTAAAATTAACAACTAAGACAGTCACACCCTTGGATCAGTTTGCTGTTTAGTCTCTGACCTTACTTAGAGCTAAAAGTCACATGACCCCCATAGTCCTGTACTTAGGACATTGCAGAAAATGAGTATTTCACATAAGTATTATGCACTACAGTATCATCATGACCAGGTTCAATGCTGTCTTGGTGAAGAATATGGCTTCATACTTGAGAACACGGATCTGCCCCTTTGGATTTCTGGCTGAGAGGCTTACATCTGTTACCAATTCCATTTCTGCAAGCATTTTGCACTCCCAAGATTCTGTTCCCTTGGCATCTCCAACTAGATTGGGTCCACCCCCAGCTGTTTCAACTGTGTTTGATCACAAGGAAAATTCTGTTGGTTGTCAGTGATGTTGATGTTGGCTTGATTAATTCAGCTCTAGCTATGTTGCCTTTTTACCTGTTTGTTTTTTTCTTTTTTTTTTTAATGTCCTAGAAAATTAAACATTTCCTTTTGGGATTTTTGGGAAACTTGAACTAAAAAGAAAGTTAATTTCCCCCATTTTTTTTCTTTCTTTCTTTATGAGTATAGAGGAATATGTTCATTAGTTTTCTTTAATCCAGTTTGGACTCTAGTGTAAATGTTTCATGTGAACTAGATTTTCCTTAAAACCTATATTCATTCTGCTGTGTTAGAATGTCACTTGTTCTTTGTCTGATACCTTAAATATAAACTACATGAATCTTTTAAAAGCTGTTACTTTAGAAGTAGGATTTAAGGAAAAATTTTAAAGTACTCATGTTACCCTAGTTTAAAAGCTGTCTAACTTACCTCTTATCAAGAATTTATAACTGGGCTTTTAAATAGAGGTAATGTGGCTATTTGGAGAGAGTGTTTTCATATTGATTTCTCCTCCTCCTCCTCTTCCTCCTTTTTGTTTTTGTTTTTTGAGACAGGGTTTTCTCTATGTAGCTCTGGCTATACTGAAACTCACTTTGTAGCCTTAAACTCACAGAGATCCACCTGCCTCTGCCCGCCTCCTCTGATTGCTGGGGTTAAAGGTGTACACCACCAAGGCCCAGCACACTGATTTCTTAATGGTGTTTCATTTTGTCCCAGGTGCTTTGCAACAGTGAGTTTGCAATGTCATCATTACTAGTTGGTGACTGCAGTTCACTAACCAGAATTGAGGGCATCTCATGACCCGGTTCTTCTGGAAGAAAATGCAACATAATGAGATCTGACAGCTGAAGGTTTTTAAACATTTAAAAATGCATGTAAAATAGTTCTATTATATTTAGGGCCAAAAAATGATTGGGTATGAGAAAGATAAAATTTCAAGACACCAAATTGGAAAATATGTATCCTTCACACCTTATGCTTGTATATGAAAGAACTGACATAGAAGGAGGGACATGTGTTGAGAAATGGGATTCCTAGATGGTCATCTACTGCCATTGCTGATTACCTTTAAACCTCAAGTAAGCCCTTTTATCCAAAATGGGAGATTTGGGACAATTTTTTATTTCACATAATAATAATAAATAATTATATTACGATATACATTTAATTATAATAAATATAAAATAAAATAATAGTGATTACTTATTATTATTGAGACAGGATCTCACTGTGTAGCCCAGGCTAGCCTTTAGCTCACAGCAATCATCCTGCTTCAGTCCTTCTGAGTTTTAGGAGGTATGTGTCATCATGTCCAGTTCTGATTTTTTAGTACTCTTTAACAGCCAACTAAGCTAGAAAAGTCTAAGATAGTTTTCATATGACTTTGTATGTCATACGTGTGGAGGTCAGAGGACATCTTTTAGGAGCTGGTTCTCTCCTTCCATTATGTGAGTCCCGGGGGTCAAGCTCAGGCTGTCAGCTTGGCATCAGGTTCCTTTACCAGCTGAGCTGTCTAGTAAGCCCTCTCGTACATTCTTGACGATTGACTTTCTCAGTAGTTTAAAAAAAAGAAGAAGAAGAAAATTTGTAATGATTTTGATTTTCTACAGAATTAGCTACTTTAAGGACATGAAGGATTAAATGAGAAATTATTATTGAGTTAACAGTACTTGAGGAGTTTAATCATGGGCATTTTATTCAGGCAAATTTCTCATTGATTTTTGTCTGAAAGAGTCAAATCCAACAAAAGGGCATTTATTCTCTGAGAATAGGAATGAGCTGCATTTGTTTTAAGATTCAGGGCACTCATTGTGGTGCTCTTCAGCGATGTCTTCAAGTGCCCATATTGTTTGTTATCATCAATATTCATGCACTTTACTACTAAATATCCTTTTTATAGACTACACAAAAGTGCCCCAATGATGTGATTAGTCACCCAGTGAAACCTGCTGTCTCCAAGCTAGTCTGGGCATCTGCTCCCAAGTGAGATTTCCTCAATGCCAAAATAAATCTTTCAGTCACTTTATGGTGGTTTTGATGTGAACCATATGGCTTAAGTACAGAGAATTTAGGTGTCACATGATGTTTTTCTATGATGGTTATTCAAATAGGCTTTTATTTGTATATGCTTGTGGCTTATATTTTGAATCATTTGATTTCCTCATTAATCTTTGTTTTGGATATAACTCTTAGTTTATATATAAAATAAAATGTGTAAGAAGAAAGGCTCTGAAATCATAGTCTGTTTTAAGATTAGAGCTATTTGTGATGATGAGCATTATTGCCATCCTCCATGATTAATTGCTGTGTACACTGTGAAGATGTATTGCTATGATGGGGGTAATAAAAAGCTGAAAGGTCAACAGCTAGTCAGGACAGATAGGCGGGGCTTCCGGGCAGAGAGAGACCACTGGGAAGAAGAGAGTCAGGGTCGCCAGACAGACACAGAGGAAGCAAGATGGACAGTCATAGAGTAAAGGTAACTGAGCCACGTAAAGGAACATAGATTAATAGATATGGGTTAGGTTGTAAGAACTAGTTAGGAACAAGCCTAAGCTAAGGCCAGGCTTTCATAGTTAATAGTAAGTCTCTGTGTCGTTATTTGTGAGCTGGCAGCCCAAAGAAAAATCAGATTAATCCTCAAAAGCCCCAACATAGTCATTTATAACTGTGACCACCAAGTTTCCCAGATACCACTCAATCAGTTGTACAGACCCCTTCCAGCTTTGTTATAAGATAGTTGTGCTGTAATACCCTAGTATTGCTTAGATGACACCAATACTCCAAAAATTCTATGGCCAAGAAATGAAGTTTAGCATCATTTTATATTTAGAAGTTACTTTTTAGAGAGATGAAAGTGATGGGCATTTTAAGTAGAAGAATTCAAGTTCGACTCTCATTGTTATCTATCGGAGTCAAGAAAGAAAAGACTTAGAAATAGAGAGGATATCTGATACAATATCCTGTTGCCACTCAAGGCATCACTGATCTTTTATTAGTGTTGAGTATGTGCTCACCTCATTTGAAATGATCACTGCAGGCCAGCTGTCCTGTGAAACACACACATGGAACCCTTGACAACAGGGTTAATGTTTCAAGATGACGTAACATGTTTGCTTAAGTCAGAGATGAGAAATACAGGGGCATAAGTGAATTCCTGTCTCCCTTCAGCATTAACTGGCCCAATGTCCAGTGTCCAGTCATTATCCAGTTATGTTACCTCATCTATAATCTATGGTTTAATTTCTTCATCTTTACAACAGTAACTGCTTCATAAATCAATAAAGATGCTATTGTACTTGTTGTGGTGTCTATAAAGATAATGTATAAAAATTGATTACTGATGCAGTAATCAGCAACTTCCAGGCTAATTTTGTGTTAAAATGTTAGATTTTGCCATCACAAAGTGAGATAGAAAGTCTTGAATAGCAGTAGGAAGGAGAGACTTACAAAATATCCACTCAACCACCCTCACTGTAGTTTCCTGGGGTCTCATTGTGTACTAACCATGATAAAGTTCTGTGTGTAATTGCATTTAATGTTTAAAACTAACACCCCTTCCTAATGAGAAGCAGAGGATAATTGTCCCCAAGTCACAGAATAAGTGTAAGAATATGGAATGATCTTCCAGGCTTATGTGAATGTATTATGAAAACGATACTATTCTATCTAGTTTTATGTCAACTTGACACAAGCTAGAACCATCAGAGAGGAGGGAGCCTCAGTTGAGAAAATGCCTCCAGAAGATCCAGCTGTAAGGCGTTTTCTTAATTAATGGTCAATGTGGGAGGGCCCAGCCCATTGTGGGTGAGGCCATCCTTGGGCTGGAGGTCCTGGGTTCTTATAAGAAAGCAGGCTGACCAAACTGTGGAGAGCAAACCAGTAAGCAGCACTCCTCCATGGCTTCTACATCAGCTCCTGCCTCCAGGTTCCTGCTCTTGGAGAGTTCCTGCCCTCACTGCTTTTGATATGAACTGTTATATGGAGCTGTGAGTGAAATAAACTCTTTCCTTCCCGAGTTGCTTTGGTCATGATGTTTCATCGAAGCAGTAGTAACCCTATCTAAGACAGGTGCCTAGGGGCCGGGTGTGGTGGTGCACACTTTTGAATCTCAGTACTGCAGAGAGAGGTAGAGGCAAAGGCAGATATATCTGTCAGTTCCCAGACAGTCAGGGCTATTTAATAAGACTCTGTTTCTCCAAACAGGAAGCACAAACCATGTACTAAAACACAAACAGAGGCATGAAGCAGTCTCTGAGACCACAAATAATGGTACCTGGACAAGAAATTTTAATGCAGTGTGCTATTGCCACGCCACTCTTTTTTGGCAAACTTGGATTTGATAGTTGTAGTACAGGAAGTTGAGGATGTTGCTATGGAGATAGAGTGTTTAAAATGACAATAAGCTTGTCTACAAGTAGGCAAAAGTGGGAGCCACGAATTTGCTGTAGCAAGATAGAAGCAGCTGTGCCTTGCAAACCTCACTCTGGGAGCACTGTGCGTCGTCTGTGAGACAGTAAGAAAATGTGCTGCTGTCTACATTTCCATACTACTCTTTTTAAATACACTCAGAATTATCTGACATTCTTGGACTGAAACGTCTCAATAGTTGGAGCATAGTTATTGCTATCAAATGCTTACATATTATTTTTCAAACAATTTGAATAATGTATTTTTTTGTTAAATTTATGTGCCTCCACTTGTCAATTCGGTACCATTTCGTTTCAATTTCACACTGCAGAGCAGTGTGAAACTGACAGCCAGAGCTAGAAAAATAGAGAACATTATGTCTACATACCAAATTGATGGCAAAAAAGCCAACACCTTAATTTATAGCATACAGGAAAAATGCCTATAAATGGCTTTCTCATGTATGTGTGTCTCCCAAGGGAAACAATGTGTGTGCATATACAAACATGTACATAATGCACATTTGTTCATATATGTATATATGTAATTTTAAGGTATTTAAATCTTTTGTTACTGACTGACTAAACAAAATATATCACAGGATGTGTAGTTAAAGCAGTATTTTCATTTGTAATTAACCTTTTCACTGGGAATTTACAATTCATCTAGGCTTGAATAATTTCACTTGACATTTTTAAATACTTAGGTGTTTAGGAATAAGATTATTTTGATTAAACAGTATACACTGAATCTTTAATCACACAGTCATCTTTTCTTATTAGAATGAGGTTTTTAAAACTATGTCTATGTAATTTTGATCTGATAGATGAAATTAAATAAGCATTAAATGAGTTTAATTAATGTTGCATAGCTTTTGATAGGCATACAATGATGTTAATTCTTTTAATGCTTATTTACTTGTGTATTATGAAAATAATTCATATGAATTATATACATGTATATGTGTACTAGTAATGTTGTAAGTTCAGAATTTACATAAAAAATGTGGATTGAAGGTGTTAGGTAGTATGGTCAAGTGGTCTAAAAGAAAGCGTTAACTGTGAAATATACTAATGGCTTAAGTTACAAAACCTTTGTTAATCCTATAGAAATAACCTCTCTGAGTATGCAGGTACTGCTTTATACATCAAAGCTGATAGTTTCATTCTCATTGTTCCTGCCTTCCGAGCTTACAGCCTAGACAGCATTATTTATTTTAATTTGGCTTATGGGGTCAAAATAATTACCATCCTTTTAAAAGAGCTTCCATTTCATATGTCTGTTTTGCAAAGTTAGCTTCCTCTGATAGCCTTATGCCAAAATTACATTGAAATAATATTCACTTAATATGATTTCTAATGTTGTAAACACTGTGCAGAATCAACCTATAGGAATGGCTTTCTATTCTATAAACTCTCATAAATAATTTTGTGATATGTTTATTAGGGTTTTTAATGGTTTCTTTCCTCACGGTACAAGTTATGAGTGATGCTACCCTGGCAGGCTTGTCTCTGAAGAACTTACATCTCAAATAATTTTGAGAAGCAATTCAATTAAGCCTTTAAATAGTGCACTACTTTAGTATTGTTGATTTTGTTCGGGGTAACCAGGTTATCACAGCTCCTTCCCCAGTTTTTTAATCATTCTACGTTCTCCTTTTAGCTCTCACAGAGACAAGTTTATGCTGATTGATAACACTTGCAAAAACTAGTCTTTATATCATATATGAACAATGGCATTTATGAGTTCTTGATTTTACCATTTTATTGTGTGGGTCCCACCCGGTTGTCCAAGCACAGAGGGTTACGCTAATCAATGTGCTAAGGGCATAGGGAATTTTCACAACGTCAAATATAGAGCAGTTTCAAAAGGTAGGTACAGTTCTGAAATTTTAAGTCAAATTATTCATTTATCTAACAGCTGATTCCAAGGGAACCCTTACTGTCAGAGCCTCATCTCCTCCTTCGTTCTCAGACGTTCTTGGTGCCCTCAGTGTCCTCCTCCTCCCCTGTAGCTCGCCAGCGTGCACCGCCCCAAGGGAGCTGGCCTCTGTTCGCTGTAACACGCTTACCCACTCAGATAATTTTTACTCTTTGCTGTGCTGCTTTAGTTAGGTCTTTATTCTCTGTGTTCTGTACTCTTATCCATCCTTCTAATAGTGTGCACGTTGGGTCTTTCTCTTCTTGGTTTGAATAGAGGCAACGCTGCTTCCGTTCACATACACACATTTGTCCAGTTGCTGGAGGTCACATACTTAAAACATGTTGTGTCCAAGAAGTGGCAAGGTAGGGGCTAGGAATGTATGCCTTCAGCTTGACCTAGGAATTTTCATCTGTCTCGTTCATGATGTAGCCTCGGAATGGTGCCAGATGCACACACAGTGACCTATCAGTTAGTGTCTACAGAATGAGTGGACGAAAGCCAAGCATCTCGCTAGCTGAGATCACAGTTGACTCTAACCAGCAGCAGTTGAACATCCTGTTGTGGCATACCCTTGGCAGCACCTGAAACTCTGTGGCTCACTAAAATGGTCCACAATCTGGTGGTAGTGAAATGCTGTGTCACTGGGGATTTCATTTGCAGATCCCTGGTAACAACTGTTGTTGAATACCATTTCATGTTTACTGGCCATTTGTGTTCCTTCTCTGAAATTCCTGTTCACACCCAATGAACATTTTTAATAGAATCGTTAGCTTTAAAAACATGTTACTAGTAGTAGATACTATATGCTAGAGGTTACTAATGTTTTTCAGTTTATTTTTTTACATTTCCAGTTTATTCTCATGGTGTATGGCTTAAGTTTCTATTCTTTTAGATGTATGTTGATGAAAATTAATACTTATTTTAAACATATCTGATTTTTTAAATTTAATTTTATTTTATTTTACAATACCATTCAGTTCTACATATCAGCCGCGGATTCCCTTGTTCTCCCCCCTCCCGCCCCCCTCCCCTTCCTCCTAGCCCACCCCCCATTCCCACCTCCTCCAGGGCAAAGCCTCCCCCAAGAACTGAGATCAACCTGGTAGACTCAGTCCAGGCAGGGCCAGTCCCCTCCTCCCAGGCCGAGCCAAGCGACCCTGCATAAGCCCCAGGTTTCAAACAGCCAGCTCATGCAATGAGCACAGGACCCAGGCCCACTGCCTGGATGCCTCCCAAACAGATCAAGCCAATCAACTGTCTCACCCATTCAGAGGGCCTGATCCAGTTGGGGGCCCCTCAGCCATTGGTTCATAGTTCATGAGTTTCCACTCATTTGGCTATTTGTCCCTGTGCTTTATCCAACCTTGGTCTCAGCAATTCTCGCTCATATAGACCCTCCTCTTTCTTGCTAATTGGACTCCTGGAGCTCCACCAGGTTAAACATCTGAATATTTCTATTGCTTCTGTATTCTAAGAAGGTTTTTCATACACCAGGGGCATAGACTACCCATTTAATGCATTTTTCCTTCCTTCTATGTAGATAACCAATTGTTTAAGAGCCATTCAGTGAATAGTTTCCTCTTCCTCACTTTCAATATTCATTGTGCTAAAAGTCAAGTTTGTATAGATTTGTGAGATTGTTTTCCATGCTCTTTTCTGGTCCGCTGGTTTCTCTGTCCCTATACCATACCATATTATCTGTAATATCTGCAAATTTATACAAAGTGTTTATAGCTTCTTAGGTCAAACGCCTACATTGTTTTTAATTTTGTTATTTTTAAAAGAGTCATAGTGAAGTTTTATATGACATTTGTAATATATATCATGTTGAAACAGTCAGCTTGGGCTACCATAACAAAATTCCATAGACCAAGAGGCTTAAACATTTATTTTTCACAGTTTTAGACTAGGGGAGGCCTAGATCCAGGCACCAGCAGGACAGGTTTCATTCTGAAGAATCATCTACTGGCATGTAGCTGGCCACCACCTGATGTATGTTTACAAGACCTGTCTGTTGGCTCTCCTGTATCACCCATTAAAAGGATACTATCCTAGCAACTGTGGTAGCACACATCTGCTTTCTTTCTAGTGAATGGGAGACAGAAGAAGGAGGATTACATTGAGTTTGAATCTAGACTGGTCTCCATAGCAAGTTCCAGGTCAGCCAGAGATTCACAATACAACTCTGTCCCCAAACAAATAAACAATAACCAGAAAAAGGAGGAGGAGAAAGAAGAAGAGGAGGAAGAGAAGACAGAGGAGAAAGAGGAAGAGGAAGAGGAGGAAGAAGAGAGGGCAGAGAAGAAAGAGGAAGAGGAGGAGGAGGAGGACGATGATGACAATATCCTATTAGATTGGTACCTTTCTCCTAGGTCTCATCTACCCTTAATCACTTCCTTGGAGACATTATCTCCCAGTACAGACATTCTGGGGGTTCAGGCTCCTACATATGGATCTGCTGTTATGTTTTAGAAAAAACACATCACTTGAACATTTGTTCTTTTTGTTCAAATGTTGAGATACCTTATCTAAAATGTGTGGCCTCTTTCTCCATAAAGTTATGTCTCTTTAAAGTCATTATGTAAGTTATAGTTGTCTCAACTGTACATCTACATGTTTTACATGCTCTTTCATTGTTTCAAGTGATAAATTCTTATCACTTAGAAACTAGAGTGGTTAATTTGCTAGTTAGTAAGTTTAGCCTATGACTAGTGGTACGTTTTTGCCTTGAGGTCTATTTTCTTTGATGTTAATATAATTTGTAGTACTTCGTTTTTTATCTCTTGTGAAGACATACTACACACGTTGGTTGTGCTTGTTTGTTTTGCATATGATCTGGAGAGTTCAGTTCACTCACTTAGAGATAACTAATGTACCTCCATTTCTCTTCTACCAGCGTATCATGGGCTTTTGCTTCTCCCAGTTTCTTCCTTTTGCTTTTTTCTGCATGCCTTTTGGATGGAGTGAGCTTGTCTATTCTCACCATGCCATTTAAGTTTTCAACATATTCGAAATGTTTTGTATTCTGTACTTACTTCTTTAGTGGTTACTCCATATATTTTGGCATGATTGTCCAAAGTTAATATTTGCTTTCATTATTCTGATAATAAAGTCATATCGAAATTTGTATTCCATGGTTGGTCAGTTTTTAAATTGCAGGGCTACCCCTCCAGATATTATTGTTACTGTTTGTGCTTTTAGATTTATGGCTTGAGAAGTTGCTGATTCTAAACCTGTTTTGCTTGTGGTGATGATCTTGGATTTACCCTGTTATCCTATTATTATTTCCTTGGACACATACTAAGATGAATGTGGGTGTTAAGACAGTTCTGTCCTGTTTGTCGTGAGGATAGCTCCTGCTCTCGGCTAATTAACAGAACTGAAAGTTGATGTGATTGCAAGTGTATCAAAACACAGCCTCAGCTTCCTCAGATGGTTCCTGTATAATTGTATGTGTGCATACACTGTTTAAGGGAGTTGGAAGTATTCTCTTCTGTAGGTACAAAATATGGTTCCCTGATGAGTGAGACCTCAATTAAATAGCTTGTATTTGTTTGTGAGATCCCATTTCTTAGAGCTGAATTGAGCATTGTCTTCTAGGAAGTGGGAAGCAATACCTGAACTGTTGTCAGAACTTCTCTTCCACATTTTTTGAAATCCCCATTTTGGCATGGACATTATTTTTAATTTTTTCATTCATTTTACATACCAACCACAGATCCCCCTCTCATCCATCTTCCCACTACCCCTCCCTACCCCCCTGACACCCCTGCTTCCCTCCTCCAACAGGGTAAGTTCTCCCGTGTGGAGGAGGGCAGCTAAGCCTGGTACATTCGGTTGAGGCAGAACCACGCCCCTCCCTGCTGCATCAAGGGTGAGCAAGGTGTCCACCCATAGGTAATGGGATCCAGAAAGCCTGCTCATGCACCAGAGATAAATCCTGATCACACTGCCAGGGGCCCCTCAACAGACATGCTGTGTGTCCTGCTGAATCTCTGTGAGTAAACCTGGCAACAGTTAAGACCAATGCACCCTACAAATGTGCATGCTAGTCCTAACGGAACCTTTGAGTCTCATATAGAGAGGACACTGTAGCCCACATGTTGTTTGTTTGTTTGTTTGTTTGTTTTCTGTAGTGTTGTTTATCCCTTGGTCTTGAAGATCAGATGTCAGTAAACGAGTGTTTCCTGCTATGTCATCTGCTGTTGTGGCTGCTGAGGCCAAGACAGTGCAGTTCACCTCAGGAAGAGGGCATGGCCGTGAATAGTAGCTGTATAAGGGCAGAGGAGAGGGAAGTCCACCTCTTCATGCTCGTGCAGAGGACTGTGAGAGTAAAGCCATGGCAGGAGGAAGCAGCTTGTGGGTATCGTGCGTGCTCCCTTCCATCTTTGTTGACTTATGAAATGGAAACGATAGTATTAAATAGGCAGATGGACAAGGCAAATTCAAGGGAGAACTTGTCCTTGATTCTGGTGGAATTGTGGCTTAGGTGTTATGAATGAAGGCAAGAAGGGAAGACCTACTGAACTTGGTTGCCCACCCAGGAAAGTGCAAATGGAGGCAGGGTGTGGGCTGAAGGCAGTGACTCACAGAAATTCCCCCTGCAGGCACCACAAACCAGTTTGAGGATTCCTGAGGGGCCATAGGTCTGCTGTAGAGGAAATACAATACATAGGTTGTTTTATGACAGACGGTAGAGTGAGTAAATTTGTACTTTCTACGTTATCTCTCATTTCTGTTACTGTTAATTCTATGAGCAATTACCTTTAAAATAAAAATGGCAATTTGTAAAGACACAATATGTACAGAAATAGTAATTTTTAAAACCATGCCTTCATAATCCTCATTGTTTATTTTGATGATTCTGTGTGTAATGAAATATAAAATATTTGTGTGTAGCTCAAAGTACAGAGATTATAATTGTCCTCTAATGATAGAAATATATATTTATTTTCTATCATTAAGTGAGGAAAACATTTTAGGAGTCACTATTCAAACAAGTGAAGCTAAATTCTTGTTATTTTTGTGTTAGCATGGTAATGAATGAATAAAATGATGGGTAAATTCTTTCTCCATTGATGAACTGTTAGTAAAAACCTTTCTACCCTCTGTGTTACTGAAGAACATTTACTAATTTATACTTTATATCCTATTGTGTTTAAAACATTGACAGCATGATGAAATGTCATTAATTTAGCTTTATTAATGTAGAGTATGGCTGTCATTAGCTCAGCAAAGCATAGACAGTAGTCCACCTATCAAAAACCTGTTCTCCAAGTAATTTGACACCAAGTGAATCTTCATATAGAAGCATTAATCTGTAGGAGAAATTGCTTTCAAGGATTTTGAAACAGTTATGCAAATAATAACATCTAATGACAAATTAGTTTTTTTTAAATATCCAACCAAACTTCCAATAAGTAATAAATATTAGTTGAAGGTTCTAAATACCCCTGATGGCTAAGTTAATATGTTAACAGGATCACAGACTTGAGTGCGCGATGTTGAGGTACTTCTGTGTCTGAATTCTACTTAACCATGGTTTTGTATACCTAAAAAACAAACTTTCTTGTGTTTTTTTCTCTTTAACATTAAATAACAAGCATCTCACAGTTGACACATTTCTTATTTATTTCTACTTTGTGTATGCAACCACTTTTAAAATAAATAGGACATGTAAGTGAACTGGAGTAAGTTATTAAATGAGCTTGCATGAAAATAACCATCTAAGGGCTGTAGAGTGGCTACTTAGTAATGGTCTCACTATGTTTGGCTGCATCATACTTCATAGTCACAGAGGCCTCATTCAGGTCAGGTGAACCCATAGCTTTAATCACCACGCTCTGGCCAGCAGAGATGAGTACACATGCTGGGCCCTCAGAGTTGGAGGCATGGAAATGTGTAATTAGTCTCAATGCAATGGTGGAATCCTAAGAGAATTGCCTATGCCAGGTCCATGACACCACAGCTAAAGAGCTCAAGTGAATTCACTTTAATAAGATAGTTGTTTATAGTTGATTAGTTTTAAAAGCACGATGCAGAATGGGAACAAGTTAACTAATGCCTGAGAATCTACAGAAAGTTGTGTGCTTAGGATGGAGTCCCACCCCTAGAGTGAAATTTCCAGACTGTTTCTTCACTACTCTCTGCCATAAGGTTCTAGGTTACATAAATATACTTCGCTTTTTCTAATTACAAAAGGAGCATATGCTCAATCTTGAAAAAAATACAAAACAGCAAACAAAACCCACATATAATTCCACTATACAGATACAGCCTCAGCCAACATTTTAATATGTCTCATTTATCTCTTCCAGCACTGGGAAGGATGTCCCCTTTATAACCCTACTGGATGTGTTCCTTTTTCTTCCTTATTATTTTTTGTAGATCTTTACATATTACCTTTATTCTATCAGGTATATTAAAATTTAAAATTCCAAGATCATCATTTCTGTTGAGTTTTATATTGCCTTTTGCATTTTTAGTGTCTATATTTTGACATTTTAAATTTTGTATAAGATACAATGTCTTTTCTCATTCATTTACTACTCTATTTGATGCTGTACTTGATTGTTCTAAAAGCATATGAATACTTAACTATATTTTCTTCTAGAGTAATTTTTATGCTAAAAATAATACAAGTATTTCATTAAGATTTAATTTTCCTTAGCTGATTACCATAGCACCAATATTGAAGCAACTTTTGGTCTTATCATTATTATTGTTATCAGTAAGGTTTTTGAGACTAGGTCCCACCAATTAAACTAAGCTAAATTCAAGCTCACAGCTCTCCTTCCTCAACCTCCTAAGTGGTGGAATTATAGACATGTGCCACCATACCTGGTTTCTCATTAATCTTAAATGCCATCATTATCATGCTATATTATATCATTTGAATATAATTATGTCCCATTAAGTTTCTTTGAGTTTTTTATCTGATACACCACATCTTTAAAAATCATTTTATATTACTTCTGACCACATAGTAAAAATAATTTATTAAAATGCCTTAGAAGTTATCATAGTTTAAGTCTCTTAGCCTATTTCAATAAAACTTATCCTATGTTATAGTTTACTTAATATCTACCAGTTTAATACATTTGTGTGTGTGTGTGTGTGTGTGTGTGTGTGTGTGTGTGTGTGTCTGTGTGTGTAACTTCTCTTTTTCTGTATAAGTAGTATTTTTAGGTTGATAGGTCAGATCTGAGAAATCCTCAGAATTGGAAGTATGCAGCTGCTGAGATACCTCACTGGTTAAGAACGCTTTCTGCTCTTGCAGAGAACCTGAGTTCAGCTCCCATCACTCACTTTGGACAGCTACTAAGTGCCTCAAATTCTGGCTCCAAAGGATCCAGTGAACTCTTTGGGTCTCCACAAGCAATCCCACACATGTAGCATATGGTCATGGTCACTCTTGTGTGTACGTGCGTGCGCACCCCCCCCCACTTAACAAAATAGGTTTATTTTTAAATAAAATAGGGAGTTATTTTTAATTTATGTTTAACATGATTTCTATATAATGATTAGAATAAAACTCTTGAAGCAAAAGAAGTAAGATTATTTGCATTATAAGTGCTAGGTGTGCAACTAGATGAATCAAAGTAAAAAGGTGATTTACTGGTTTATCGAATAAGCAGTGGTGCTGTTAGGAGGACACCCACCTGGTTCTAAAGGCTGCAGTCATGTGTGGGGCTTCCATTTACAGTCATGCCTCCAGAAACTCACTTTGGACCCTAAGAGGGTCTTTTCATATGGAGAACAGCGGGTCACTGGTAGACCGAGACGCTTCAGCTTAGTGTGCTTGGTAAGAAGAGGAATGTCCTAGACAGAACAGACACACGTCAATCCCAAACTTTCATGGTTTTTTCCTGCATTTGCATGAACTTACAAGGTCTGGGAAGTGTGAGGGTCACCAACCTGGATAACAATGTCTTTATGGTAAAAGATGGTGGTGGTAGGGACCAACAGCAACCCACACCGTAGTTGGAAATTTCTCTGGTTCTGCCTTGCCTACCAGTCCCAATGAATCCCTCCCACCTGTGGTCCCACAGCTGCTTATAAAATCATCGCTCAGAGGCTTAATATTAATTATAAACTGTATGGCCTATGGCTTCAGCTTCTTTCTAGCTAGCTCTTTCATCTTAAATTAACCCATTCCTATTAATCTATATGTTGCCATGTGGCCATGGCATTACCAGTCTGCTGGCATCTTGTTGATTCTGTGGTAACGGGTTGGAATCCCTCAACTCTGACATCCTTCTCTCTGTATCTCTGCTTGGATTTCCCAACTGGCTGTAAGCTTTCTTGTCATAGGTTAAAACAGCTTTATTTATTATCCAATGGGAGCCACACATATTCGCAGCATACAGAAGGACATCCACACAGCACCACACAGCTTGACCTAGAATGGAGAACTCTTCTAAGAGGATGGGAAATAGGGAAAATCACCCAGTGTTAAGGTAGATTTACCAAGGACACAAAGACATCTGAACTTCAGAGCCTGTTAACATGCATACTCCCCCGGAAAATAACCAGAGCCCCCCTGGATAACCTGTTAGTGTATTCACAAGGGTACACTTTTGTGCATAGTTTACTTAGAGTTGACTTAAAACACTGACATCAGTTCAAACTTCCCTTCCAACACATTTCCTTCCCATGGCAAGGGGCATCTGCCACTTTTTCAATGACCAAGTCTTGAAAAGATATTTTCTGCCATGTCTAGCACATTATACCACTTAAGAGTGAGTTGTGACTTCACCTAGAATCAAAAGAAGAGCTGGCTTCCTTTCTGGTAGGGGCATGTGAAGATTCTAGAGTAGCTTATGCTACATAATTATTATACATAAATTTTAGGCTACACTTTGATACCATGAACACATTCTAATATAATTAATTTTTAGAGTCCCTAGAGCATTCTCAAGATGAAGATAACATAGAGAGTGGCTGGAGAGATAGCTCACAGTTTGGGAGCACCTGTTGCTCTTGCAAAGGACCCCGGTTAGGTTCCCAGCACCCATCCACATGGTGGCTCATAACCATCCTAGTCTCCAATTCCAGGGGACTGGATCCTTGTCACTGCCACAGGCACTACATACATGCATTATACACACACACACACACACACACACACACACACAGGCAGGCAGAACACTCATACAAATAAATACATGTAAAAAATAAGGATAATATGGAGGTATTTTAAAATTATCATGTAACAGATACTCCACATACTGGGCTGGGACAGAGCTTGATTGGCAGAATGCTTGCCTCAGGAAGCCCTGGAGGCATTGTCTCTAGGACCCCATCAATCTGGGCCTAGTGGCACATGCCTATAATTCCAATACTTGGGAGGTATAGAAAAAGTGTCGTCTTTGACTAGGTACATAGATCTTCCACATAAAATGTATAAAAAGATCAAATTTTATATATAATTTTATAAGCACATGAAATTTATTGAGAACATGTTTCTTACAACTAAGACATTAACCTTTATCATTAAAGCCATAATTTAGGCCAAAATGAGTTGTATCATTTTTATGGCTAAATAATATTCCATTGTGTATATATACACAAATGTATGTATCTATATATATTTGTCTATTGATAGATATCTAGTTTAATTCTGTTTCTTGGTCAAAGTGACTAGTGTTCATGTCTGTGTTTCCATGACATATCAATCTTATTTTCCTTTTGATACATGCTTAGTAGTGAGATTGCAGGATTATATGGCAGTTCCGTCTCTGGTTCCTTGAAGGAGAAAGAAAGCATAAATAACTTGAAGGGGTTTATTTCTTTCAGTCTTTCATTTTTTTATAAAAGCAAGAATAAACACAGATGTTAATAATAATTAACTTATTATTTAACATCCTAAAGTAAATGAAGTAAATGGGGATTTTTTTCCCTCCC
>CABHPH010152104.1:25468-42103 GCA_902168325.1 Peromyscus nudipes | reverse complement strand
TGTGTCCTTTTTCCTGGGGGAGAATATTCTCTTCACATGAGGTCAGTTGTTTACTTTTAGGCCCAAGTCTCTACAATTCACTTCCTGTTTCTTTATGCTGTATTTCTGACATCTGTAAACAGCCCTGTTATAAAGGCAAACATTACTTACAAGCTGTTTCTGTTCATAAAGCAGCACATTCTTTCTTCCAAAGAAATTCTAGAGGTGGATATTTACTTCACTGCATCTCATGCCCTACTGTAGCTCCTGTGCCTTGTCAAAATGAATCAGCTACCAATCCTCTGGGATTTGAAGATGAAGAAAACATGATTCGAAGGAGGGACTGAATTAAGTTTTAAGATAACATGTTTCTATAACTTAAAAATTATCTCATTCTTGCTAAGGAGATTATAATATTACACTTAATAACATACAAAGATATCTTGTTATGAATCATTATTAACTTGTATAGGGTGATGAATGTAAGTTTGATAGTTAGAAAAATATCATATGCCAGGAGCTGTTTTCAAGACTCCATGACTGGAATGCAAGCCAGAGTCAGCTCCACATTCAATCCCACATGGAATTGAGATAAGGACAGAGCCCACACCACCTACCACCTATTTTCTCCAGAGAACCATCTCTTCTCAAATCCATTTTGCAGACCTCTTTCAAGAGTTAACACATAAATTTGCATTTTTTCTTTCCAACTTGATGGCAGTTCTGTCCTTAGAACAACAAAATACCAAAAATGTCTCTTTTCAAGTATGAATCACTCAGAATTTTGATGAACATTTCCAAAGAGTAATAGTTCTTAAGTGAGCAACAGTTTATGAGCATTTTATATTTAATATTAATGTTCTTTAAGGTGAAACAAAAGTGATATTTATCCAATAAAATTGTTAAGGAAGCTCTGGAAAGAAAATTCAATAGTTTTGAGCAGAGTCAAATCACCAGTCAAATTTTGTCAATTAATTTTTCTATTTCTGTTTTTAAGAAGATTGATAGTTTCAGATAGATATGGCAACATGAGATCATGGCAGTTTTGCTGGAGACTTTTTGCATCAATATTCACTTCACAACCATCCATTTTATTTTCATAATTGATCATAAATTTTTATCCAGGAAATGCTGGAATAAATATTAATAGGTCAACTTATTCTGTGGAGCAATTTGTTCTATAGGAAAATTAGAATTTTTAATACATGGGTATTCAGATAGTTCTCCCCTTTCACAAAGTTCACTACATTAAGTAGTTCATGGGGTCTCCTCAGAGAGGGGCTTGAATATGTTCATCCTTGCAATTTTAAGTGTTATGCTTGGTCCAAATAGTAGCATTTTCTTTTACTTTTCTCATTTTGCTTTAGGAACCTGAGGAAAGAAAAAAAATACACAAGAGAAAAGCAAATGCTTAATTTAAAAGACAGATCTTTCAAGTAAACATGTCTCTTTCCTCAACCCCATCTTTTAAAATTAAATGATTTGGAAGAAAAGTTGCCGGAGAGTGTCAACTTCTTGTTCAATATAAATAATATATGTCCACAAGAGACTACACGGGAATATGAAGGAGTCACAGGAATATATATGGAAGAAGCTAAATAAATTACAAAGCTGACAGCATTTCCCCAAGTCAGAAATGCATTTCCATGTTAAAATATTAAAAGAAAATCAGAACCATCACATCCTAAAACAGCAAATCCAGCTCTTCCCTGGGAAAATAACAGGAAAATGGAGTTACTGAGCCTGAAAAGACCTTGGTATAAAGGTACTGTTTCTATTCTTTTTTTCTCCTGAGTAAACTCGTCTAGAGACTTTAATCTACAAGGACAGGAGATTGTCACAGGAACGCATTTAACTATGGGAATGAAAAGGATGAGGGCAACACACTGAATTCAAAGATGTTGAGGATGTCTTAGTAAGGCACTAGGATACATTTACTGGAAGTTTTATTTCAGGTAATGGCTAAATTAGGATTCAATACAACAGGTTATCTGATGTTTGGAGGGATACTGGGAAACAGTAGCTGTACAGTTTTTTAAAAAGAGAGAGGTAGCATATTGTAGATCACTGTATGGTTTCTTCAGGATGTTCAAGGTATCTCAAATTAGTAATATGGATACAATATATGACTACTGAAAGCCAATGTTCATATAGAATACAACTAATTCCTTATTCCCCAATAAACGAAGAAATATAGTTATATTATAAAGTGATTCTTTTTTATCTATAATGTATCTGGATCATTAACACTGCACACACATTCACATACGTATATGTAGTAATTTTTAAGTAAGCCTGTGAAATAATAAACTTCCCTATGTCTTTTTCAAACATCCATAGTATTATTTATCTTTTCTAAAAAGTGACAGTAAAGGATTCAGTAGAAGTGTGTGTGTGTGTGTGTGTGTGTGTGTGTGTGTGTATGTGTGTGTGTGTGTAAGAGGCCATGAGTTTGAGAGGAAGTTAGGGGTCATATGAGGAGATAGAGTGGAAGAGCAAATTGGATAATTACAGTATTTCTGTATGAAATTCCCAAAAATACAATATATCTGAATCATGATTATTTATATATTCATTTAATAATTTCATTTTTATAAATATATAATTTAAGTCTATGGGTGTTTTGCTTGTATTTTTGTCTGTTTGCTATGTGAATGTTGTGTCCTCAGAGGCAGCGGATTCTGTAGAACTGGAGTTGCAGAGAGTTATTAGCCATTATATGGTTCCTGGGAAGAGAACCCAGGTCCTCTTGGAGAGCAAGAAGTGCTCTTAACTGGAGCTACCTTTCCAGACCTATTTACCTTATCTTTAAAGTGTGTGTGTGTGTGTGTGTGTGTGTGTGTGTGTGTGTGTGTGTGTGTGTGTGTGTGTGATGTGTTTGTATAGATGCATGTACACATTGAGGACAGAAGTTGATCTCAGTCAATTCCCTGATTACTCTCCATCTTATTTTAGGAGACAGTATTACTCACTGAATCTGGAACCATCGATTCAGCTCAGCTGGCTGGCCAACAAGCTTGAGGGATCCATTTATCTTGACCTCTCCAATTCTTGGGTTACAGACATATGTGCATGCCCTCGCGAGCCTTTTACTTGGGGGGCTGGTGGTCCAGATTCATATTCTCATGTCTGTATTGCAGGTACTTTTCAACAAAGCCTTCCCTCCACTCCCTGTTTCATTTCTGTTTGTGGGGGAGTGAGTGTAGATTTTTATAAAAAGTATGAATTATATATATATTAAAACATGTTGAAAAAATCATATTGTCTATCCTCAATATATATGAATTCTTTATTACTGAATTTTATATGCTAAAACTAGTGTTATCTCTTCAAAAGTCAATGTTAAAGTTGACTTGAAGCCATTTTTAGACATGTGCATATGCATGTCTGGAAAAAAATGTGTCTATTTCTTTACATATTCTCAGCTGAGTCATAATTAAATTGTGATACACTAAGCAAGTGGGCTTCTGTCACCTATTTGTCACCAGGCTTTCTGCACTTTTGTGTTTTCAAGAGAAGGGCTGAAAACTATTTTCTGATGCTCTTCAGTGCAATAAGATATGATATATCTTCCTGTGAATATTTTTGTTAGGATAGACTTCACTCCTGTTTGGTTATGTCCATACTCTCTGGGAGTTCACTGTTACTGAATCACTCATGTATTACTGTGTTTTGCTTAACAATGGGAGACAAGGTCTGAGAAATGCCTCATTAGGCAATTTCTTCTCTGCAAACATCGCAGAGTGTATTCCCACATGCCAAGACAGTTACAGCATCACTGGGTCATGTAGCTTTATGGGACTGCTGTCATATATCTGGTTTTTCCATGGATTGAAAAATACCCTTATGTAGCAAATGGCTGCACTTTTAGTGTCTTTAGACAGAAACAAGAACTACAAAGTTCTATTGATTGGTTTGTAGAAGCACCATAACTGTAGGCTCATTGCTAACCTAACCCTCTATTTCTCCTAGGAGAAGTGGTTCAATATTTGCCAATTCACTGTTGACAGCAATTTAATAGAACATAACCTCAAATAACATAAATTGATTGTGAATGTGTGAATGTGTGTATGGATATAGTTACACATGCTGTCAATGACTGGATGTTTCTGCTCTTTTATGTTTCATTATGGGAAAGTTATTTGGCTTAGCTGTGTATTTTGTCCTGTTTTAGTTTTTTAATGAAATGGTAGGAAGCATAGGAGTGGGTACAAATAATGACATTTTAAGAGTGTTGATTACTTCTATAGCTAAAGAGTAAGCACATTTTACAAACCTTTTACTATCATGTCTAGTTGCTATTCCAAACATCAGAGATATAGAAATGAAGCTATCAGATTCTAACATAGAAGCTAGCTCTCAGGAATGGTTAATATCAAATAACAGTGTATAGTACAACATGGCTCTATTCCTGTGGGGGTGAAAAATTAAGATAAGACTAAAAGTGAGTAAGTAGTGCTTAAGGAAACTTGAGAAGTCCTCTACAGAAGAGAAAGAAACTTCAGCATATCTAAATGAATAAATAGCAATTCTCAAAATTAATAATACAACAGTGATAGACTAGGATATTATTTAGAGGGAAACCTACGTGGAGGAATAGGAGGAAGTTCATGTTCATTATAAGGAGAATTAAATAGACCAAAGTTTAAAATGAATATTCAATGATGGGGGCATGGGGAGAAGCCAAAGCTAGGACACATTTTTCAATTAGCTAGAAATGGCCAATTTTGATGGATATCCATAGTGTGCTTGTTAATGTTTGACTTAAATCTGTGCTTCTGGGCCATGCTATAGAGCAGAACACATGCATTCCTGAAACCTACAAGGAAATTCTCTGTCAGAACTGGATATGAACCGAGTGTGTGCCTCCTAGGGGAGGCTAACAGCTTAGCATTTGTCTGATTTTACATGTGGTTGTTGGCACTCCTGGTGCTCACTTGAGACATGATCTCAGAAAGTGTGACATGCGGTTTCAAAGGGATATGCTACCTTGTGTGCACTTGAACATCTGTATGAGCAGCAGGGGCATGTGGGGGGCTTCATTGAAATGACAATCTGATAGCCTACTGGCACAAAGAGCAGGTGTTTGAAGTAGAGTAATGTGGTTAGAAATTGAATGAACATTATCATTCTCTGTTCTAAATGGATGGAAACATGTAGTTATCCTTATCTAAATTGAAACTATAAATAATATAACCAATGACTAATAAGAAAACAATAAATTATGCATTAAATTCTCAAACTTGGGGACAAGCATTTAATGTTTCTGAAGCCAATAACAGGTTTACCTACAGAGTGGTAGGATTATACAGTGTTTATTTTCTAATCTAGCTGCCTGTTGAATACTATTAGACATTTGTATATTGTTTTCCCTGTTGGGAAAGCATGTGTTGTTTCTGAAACTCAATAATCTGGCTTTCCTAGTAAGTTTTGCTTTCACAGTAAGAAAACTACAAAATTTCAAAAGATTTATTGTTTGATTTGTTTGAAAAAATAGACTCATTCAAACTTTTGAACTTGGGAAGTAGGTCAGTTAGTAAAGGGCTTCCTCAACTGTGAGTAGCTGAATTGGAGTCCCCAGTCCATATAAAACGCCAATGCTGGCAGGAAACACCTATGCCCCAAGCCTGGGGGATAGTGACAGTTGGATCATGTGACCTTGCTGGCTAACCAGTATACCCACAAAAGAAGGTATTAGGTTTATCCTGCCTCAACAATATAAGGTGAAGAAGTCATTGAAGAAGACTTTCAAAGGTTAAACTCTGGCTTCCACAAGTTCAAATATAAGAGAGTACAACTGCACACATATGTCCACGTATGCATAACACATACCTACACACATAAAGTCACACAAATGAACACATTTAGAAGTAGGACTGAAAAATGATTGTAATACTGATTTCAAAATGCTATTGTATTGAAATTTGTAAATCATCCTTATCAGGAAAGTAAAGGGTGCTGAAATTCTCCAACTTTTAAAATAAATTGACAAGGTGATTTTTTTCTGTGTGGATGTTGTTGCAGACATGACATTTTGTGAGACACAGTACATTCCCACTTACATGTAGGAATGTGTTAAATTTTTAGCAGCAAAGATGTATTAATTAAATGCTTGTAATAAAGAGAAGCACAAATTTCAGGAAGGGGTAACCACAAAAAAATAAGCATCACTAGATAGATGAAATTAGATTAAAAATAGCACTTTAGACTTTGTAAACCCTAGCTTCCTCCCACCCTTCATGATCAATTACTGTGTACCCTGACTGAAGAGTTCACTATGTGAGAGTATGTCTACATATCATGATAACTTGAATATTAAAACTAAACATTTAGACATAGTTGATTGGATAGGTGATCCTGGAACTTTAATCCAAACTGACAGCGATGAGATTATCCTCAAATACAAAGACAGATATTTCATTTCTGATAGAGGAAGTATAAATATAAAAAAGTTCAAGATTGATAAAATTGGGTTGCTAGCACATCTTTTCCATTATGCAAGTGAAATAAATAATCATAATGAACTAGGCTGGATATTTTATGTATCTGTCAAATGAATAGTTCTCTAAAAGTAAAAAAAAATGGACTAAAAATATTTTAGTCTATGAAGCATTACTATTCAGTTCTCCTTCTCTTTTGTTTATTTGTTTCGTTCTTTGCTCATAGAATACAGCTGGACCACAGTCTCCGCTCCTTCTACTCTTTCCAGTCTCCTCCCATTTCCCTAGTCCCCCAGATCCACTGCTCTTTCATTTACCACCAACATGATTTTTGTTGTTGTTTGGTTTGGTTTTTGTTTGTTTGCTTTTAATACATCCCAAGGGTAGTTTCCTCTCCCTCCAATCCTCCTACTCCCCACACTCACTACTCCCACCACCACCTCCATCTCTCCTTCTCCCAGATCCACTATTCCTCCATTTCCCTCCAGAAAAGAACAGGCCTTGCAGGGATATCAACTGAACACATTGATACATAACAAGATACAATAAGATTAGGAACAAAACCTCCTATCACCACTGTGGGAGGCAACTTAATAGGAGGAAAATGGCCCCAAGAGCAGATGAAAGAGTCAACGCTGTTAGGAGTCTCTTAAAAACACCAGGCCAACAACCATAAAGCATATGCAGAGGGCCTAGCTCACACACATGCAGGCTCAGTGATTGCTGCTTCAGTCCTGTGAGCCCCTATGAGTCCTAGTGAGCTGATGTCTATGGTCCTGTAAACTATTACGTGACCATCAGAATTTGAGAGCACATGCTTAGAAAACACACCTACAGGAATAATTAGATTATCATAAAATGGCTGTAGTCAGAAGTTGCTGAAGATATTAACTACTTAACAATTTATTCAAATAAAATGTGTGTTGGAGATTGCAGATGTTCTTCGTAAAATAAAACTGAATTTGCTTTATTTAGAAGAAGATAAATAGATTTAAAAATATTTCCTTTCAAACATCGCGTTTAGGTGTGTGTAGCTCTTGATTGAATTATTTTTTGTGGATCAATAACCTTTGATCAAAAACTTCTTTTTTTTCTCAGTATAACATAAATTATGCTTTTACAACTTCAAAACAAGTCAAATCAGATGGTCAATTTTTCAAAAGCAATCATTTCAATGATTATAAAACCACCACAACAAAACACCAAGACTCTTGTGTGATATCTTAGTGACTATGTAATTCACTGCCTTTAACACTTTCAGTGTTATTATTGCTTTCCAAAATAACTCAAAAATAACTACTTTGAATACACTCCATTCTTTTCCAAATGATATAACAACTTTTTATTTGTGTAAGGACCAAAGTTAACCCCAAGAAATGTAAATATAGGGACTGGAGGTTGGAGAAATGGATCTCCCATTAGACCAATGTTCAATTTCCAGGATCTACAAATATTAAACAACCATCTCTAACTCCATTTGTAGGGTTTTTCAATCCATCTTCTGGCCTCCATAGGTACAACCTTACATGGTGCTCAGGGATGCATACAGACAAAAATCACACACACACACACACACACACACACACACACACACACGGAAGAAACGTATCATAAATGCATTAATTGTATGAATTGGGCAGCTATCTAGCTGATTAGAGGTTAAAACTCAAAACCATTTGGTATCAGTTCCAGTGAAAAGCCTACATAGGCTGAAATGATACATAAAAGCAACATGAGAGAAGACACTTAGTACACGGATGTACACAGCGCAGATATCTCCACTTCAGAAAAAGTTCACTTTAAACATCTATATAAATCACAGTCTTGTTTAATTTGTATCTCTCTAATTCCTGTGTGTATGCAACAGGCAACCATTTGGTGCACAGAGGCTAAAGGAGAACATAGATTCCCATCTTCTTCTGTGTTCTACTTTGTTCCTTTGAGACAGGGTCTCCCTCTGATCCTAGAGCTCACATATTTCAGCTAGATGGGCAGCAAAGGATCACTGTTCCTCTTCTTCTCTTCTGTAACTGCTTTTAACTCCAACTCCAAAGTGATCGAATGCCTCTGACCTCAATGAGCATCAGTACTCAGGTGCACATACTCAGAGATATGTACATTTACACATAATTAGAAATCAATTAAATCTGTTTTAAAAGCTTTTCTTATTTCATTTTAAAACCTATAGATGTACTATTAGGGAATTCTTGGAATTTCACACAACGTATTATCATCATATTTCCTCACCCTCCCCCAACTCCTCTCATATCTACTCCTACCTCCTTAATCACCGACTTCATGTTACTCTTAAAAACATAGTCCAGTTTGTGTTGCCAAAATACTGTCGGGTGTGAGGCCTTTTCCAGGAGCCTGGTTGACATACGTGTGATCTCACACCTTTAAGAGAAATGATTCTCCCTCTTTCAAAAACTATCAAATGTTTTTTTCAATAGTTCTTCAGCTAAAAGTGGGACACACTGCCCAAGTCACAATCTTCATGACTGATTTTGCCTTTACTGACTTTTTGTAGGTCTTTTGCATGCTGTTACAACCATTATTAGTTCATATATTTTACTGCACTGTTGTATTTCAGGGTGGGTAGATGTTTCCTTAAGGTCATTCCACCCCAACTTATGCAATATATTCTTCCTCACATTTAGGTTGTGTGGTTCTTTGTATTCATTGCCCTCTTCTGAAAGATGAAGCTTCTCTGATGATGGTAAAAATCTTATTTCTATACCCAGATGATTCTTATGACAGCTTATTGCCATTAAATAATTAAAAAGAATCCCAGTATAAAACAAAAGTTTGCTCTGTATCTGATTAACCCACTCCATACTCAAACATTCATAATCCATCTCTTCTTAAGGGTAGAAACCTACTGGGGAAAAGAAAAAATGGTCAGTCTTCATGACTGGGTTAGATTTCCTTTTTCCCACATACCAGCTGCTGTTTATGGCAAATCACAAGTTGGATAAATGAGTAGAAATTGAAAGTGACCTACACTATTATAACTGTTGCCTTGTTGTAGCTAGGTGTATTAAATATTGGATAGTTGACTTTCTGAGTGTCTCAAAGACCCTACAATTGGCCCCTGTAAGCAATTTTGTTTGTAAAGACGGTGACTTCATGAGTCGGCTGCTTTTTTTTTTTTTTTTTTTCGAGACAGGGTTTCTCTGTGTATCTTTGCTCCTTTCCTGGAACTCACTTTGGAGACCAGGCTGGCCTCGAACTCACAGAAATCTGCCTGCCTCTGCCTCCCAAGTGCTGGGATTAAAGGCATGGGCCATCATCGCGCAGCTGAGTTGGCTGCTTTTTAATTTTTTTTTTATTTTTGAGATTCTAATATAATTGCATCATTGTTCCTCACTTTTCTACCTTCCAAACCATACCATATACTCTTCCTTGCTCTTTTCCAGTTCATGGCCTCTGCTTTCATTAACTGTTGTTTCATATATAATCCTAAACATAACCTACGCAGTCTGTATAGCGCCACTTGTATGTATATTTTCAGGGCTGATCCCTTGATTGGATTGGATAACCAATTGATGTGCTATTCACTTGGGAAGACTATTTTTCCCACTCTCAGCATTTGTTAGTGACCTGCAGTTCTTTATGGAGTGTTCATAACCTTTCCCTTAACCATTTTGGGATGTTAATTGTTGGCCTTGTTCAACTCACACTTAGGAAATCAAATTGATGATTGCTTTAGATAAGCCTAAATTCCTCTGGGGTTAACTCTTCTGTACTGTGATAGAACTATCTCATTCTTGCTAGAAATAGCATTGTGCAAACTACTTTTCTATATGATCTTTGGAAGGTGTAATCTTATTTTAAACTAAAGGATACAAAATAGTGCTTCCCTGATAGTCTGGTTATGAAGATAAATAGACAGTGACTGTAACATTGTAAGCATGCAATAGATGTTTTCCCACATCCCAGGAACTAGAAGGAGAAAACAGATGCTGTGTTAGAGGAATTATGAATCAGTTCAACTAAAACATCCCAGGCAATGTGGTATTTCAGATCATCATACAAATGTTACAGGTTTCAAACAGTTCAGACTTCCTTACTCATTGAACTGAACTCATCTCGATAAGATGTGGAAGGGAAATTAATCTCCAACATAATTATTGCAATAATTTACTACCAAATTTATAATGTATATTTCTATTTGATTTATGGTTATTTTTTAATTGCAGGTTGACCCCGGGATGTTTTGTCTTTTTTTCTTAAGTGTTGCTCACAAAATAAGACTCTAAAAGTGTAAGTGAGTTCTATTTGCATAAAAATACAGTCATGTGATTGTTCATCATTGTGCAATTTATTTGATATATAGAAAAGAGCTTTCTGATGAGAAAGGTGAACTAAATCAGGCATCATGGAAAACAACGAGTTCTTTTATTTTGTTTGTTTATATCTTCAACATGTCAACAGAGTTCAGCTGTGAAAATTAACATGTAATTAAAATGTAAAAATATTATGACAACAAGTTAAAATTTAGCTGGTCTAGAACTAAGAAGTCTTTGATGATGCTTACAATAAAATGTAGAGAAGTTGTTAATATTTCTTTATTTATGAATTTGCCAATGAGTAATCTAAGCTTAAGTCTATGAATTTCCCTTCATTTTAAATTTTAAAATATTGTATTCCAAAGATACAAGATGTCTTTGCTTATCTGTGTATTTTGAGAAACAAATATAAACAAAGCACTGTTTAGTTTGAAAATGAATACCAGTTGTATGTAGGATGTAGAAGCCTGTAACTAAGTAGTTAGGAAAAATAGATGCAATTAGAAGATCTCCAAGGAAAGAAGTTGTCAGTGTTTGCTGTAAATATTTGGAAATTGATTTGCTATTTATGTCTACACTAAATTGATACTGAATTTTGGTTTATATGGTTTAACCTCATTGATGGTGACTGAGATTTTAAGGATCAGATTCTTACTTATATTATAAATCCAAAAAGAAATAAGAGGAGGTTCTAATGTTGAACATATCTATGTCTACCATATTATTTAAATCTTCCAAAAATTAAAAAAAAATATTCCTTCCAACAGACAACTGAAGTGAAGAATATCAAATATGACTTGTTACACATCCCAGGACTGGTAAACTACATTGGAACCTGAAACTTCACACTTACTGGTACAAAACTAAAAAGGCCTCTGCTTGTCTTTACCTACCTATAGCCACACACAACATATACAAATCGAATCAGAACATTCTAGAAAGAATTAATTAAAAGCATCATTAGACATCTTAAAAAAAACCACATTCAGCTTTTGTTTCTACAGGAGGCAAAAATATTCAACCCATGGGTCAAGTATGAATTATGGCTTCTCTCATCATCAGAAGTTATAAGCAGAGAAATGTCTTGTGACTTGAAAGATATAACTCATTTTACTGTATAAAGAATTCATTACAACTGCATAAGAAAACAGACCAAAACTGTATGTCCTAATCTGTGCCTATTATGATGGCACTTATTGGTAGGCACACTGCAACAATATCATTTATTTTTCTGACATCAAAAAATTGCTTTGTGTCTTTTATTATTTAAGGAGCTTGTCAGTGTGCTTGTTAGTTTGCATATTACAGCTATTTTAGTGTTTTGAAACAGTATCTCATTATGCAGTACAGACTGGCCTGGAACCATCCGTCATCTTGTTTCTACCTCCCAAATGCTGGAATTTTAGATTTGTGCCACAACACCTAGCTTACAATTTTTAGCATTCACTTATAAAATCTGGAGGAAGAATTCTGTATGTTTTCTCCAGGAAAAATTTGTGGTTTATCTGTTTATAGGAAATTTCATCAAAATTGGAGAATAGTTTGAGAAAGTTTGGAATCTAATAGCTTTGAAAATACAGTTTGTTTTTCTAATGCTCCCAGTTCTGGTATCCTTTTACAGAACAGCATTTGATAAAAATTATAACATTTAAAGATTGAAAAGATAACAGTATTATTTTTAATTTCATTTTTCTCATTGAAGAGAAAGTGACTCACATGAACTCCCAGTATCCTTTGATCCAGCCTTTTATTATTGCAGCCTTTATATTAATCCTTCCAGGTAATTGCAGCAATTATTTAAATGTACACCTGTCTTACTCGAGCATATAGACATGAATGATGGCCTACTATTATTTATTCCATTTTTTCTAACCTTTTAAATAACTTTTTTGTTTGGGTAAATGGTGTATTTGAATGATGACAACCTTGTTAGGTTTATGTTTTAAAAGCTTAGCCTGAAAACAGTTTCACAATGAATGATTTGAAAAATACAAATGCCCACACATCAATAACTTACCCATCCCTTAGTCTACTTTCAAGCACTTTTCCTTCCTACGATCGCCTACCCTTTCATGTGAACTGTGGGAATGAACAGGCTCTAGCAACATCTTACCCCTCAGACTGAAAATTTTGGACACTTTCATCAAAATCCAATCCAATATTCCTCACTTTCAATGTATTGAAAATTACCCTTTTACTTTTTTATATTGTTTTTTTTTATCTTGAATTAACGATACATAGTCTATATCCAATATTTGATAACCGTTATCCTGGCGTCATTTCGTTAGCTCTCCATCTTCATTACTAGTATAACTGTCAGCATAAATTTAGACCTGCAGCAATGGTTTCATTGTAAAATAGTCAAGCGAAAATAATGAACTATCCCACCTGGAGAGTACAAGTATTTACTTCAATACGTACAAGTTGAATTATGCATGTGCTGTATATGTTGTGGGTCAGGGAGTTCCTTGGGTGTTATGTGATATCCATCCTCTGAGGACTCAAAGTCTATGCAAGGATGCAGAGAAGCACGTGAAAGTATCTAGGTGAATCGGGTCCCATTCTCTTTGAAGGTGTGTAACAAATCTTAGGACCATGACAAAAAAAGTCAGTCATAGATCCAAGGAATAGAATGAAAATGGGATACTGAAGCTAATTCTGGAAGTATAGAAAATACTATGGATGAAGAGGAGAAGAAATCCACTTCTGGAAATTATTAAGGTGTTGAAAAAATTCAGTGCAAAGTGAAAAATGTTGATGTTGCCAGAAGAATATGGAAAGAAACTGAAAAAAATAGGAGGTGTAAGAATAGATTAGGCTAATACTGAGAAAGTCTTTGTAAGCATTGGTAAAGTATATGGATTTTCTAGGAAGTGGACATGATCAGACATTGTTAACAAGGAGAAAATATTGTCATCAGAATCATATTACAAAGACATCTTTGCAACTGCTAGAAACAAACTGGAATAAGGTAACACTAAAGAAAGTATTTGATATTGGACACCTATAAAATTTAATCATTAGCTAATACATATTAATTTGCAAATGAATAAGGCAGAGAAATGACCTTTTGTGGACAAAGAATGTGACATTCACAGCTCAGCTATTATCAGAATACAGAATTTGATGATGAGATACGTATTCCCTGGAGGGCAGCTCTTCTCAACTCCAGATTTTATGGGCAAGTGTAAAGGAAATTAACTTTAGGGAGGTTCCTACAGAGGATTCAATACATTTCCAGTCATTATGGCATCATTTACTGTAAGCAAATTATTATTTTTTTTTATCTTTGAAGACAGCTTTTCTCCTCCTCTCCTTTTTTGTCCTGACATGCATCTTTAAGGCAGAACGTTCTATATTATAGAATATTTTAAATGAGTTACCAAATGTGATAGTCACGGATCACATAAGGCATTTGAATTTCAGGCAAATTATGAAAAACTTGCATTTAATATCATGCAATTTAATCATAACGTAAATAGTCATACTAGTGGCAGTACAGTTGTATAACACCAACCCACACCCTACACATATATGCATTTATTTCGTGTGGCTGCTCGTGAGATAAGAAAAGCTTGTAACATGCTCATTTGTTATCATCTTCTTATGTTCCTCACTGAAATTCGGTTAGCTCCCAAAATGCCAGCATTTTGAAGGGTTAAAGCTGAAAGCAAAATTATAAATGGATAGAAAATTAGAGTTGATATAAAAATGAAATAGAATAAGAGATGTGATTCATTGTTTAGTTACTGCTTATGGATATATTCCCCAATACATATATTTGCACTTATACAATATCAGAAAATACTCAAGAATTTTCAGAAATTTTGTTATTGACCATTTCACAGACACAAAACACATAGCAACACAAAATACAGATTTCTAAAATACAAAGTATGTTATAATTAAATTTGTGATAATAGTTATGCTCATAACAAATATCATAAAAGAATATTTATAAAGGTAAAATCTATATAACTATGGTCCTAAATTCTTTGAACATAGGGTGCTATTCCCCTTTTGGTCAAACAACCACAAGCATTTTGAGGATATACATTTGTGTTAACTTTATTTAATAAGTTAAAATTAATATATTGAATGGACTGAGTCATGAAACTGTATGTAGTATGATTTAAGGCAAAAAGTGACTTATGTAGATAATGCAACGATAGAATTCAAACATAGAATGAAGGTAAAATACAACTTATCCAACATATGATAACAGTAGGGTCAGTTTCTCAGTTTTTCTTACTTTCTTCAGGTTGCTTATAGTGTTTTCTTATAACCTGTAAAATACGTTCTTGGTAGGGAAGAGCATCTAACAGAAATTTCAGTGGAAAGATATCTCACCTGGTTGGTTCTTGGGGTGGTGGTGAGAGGCATGGTGATATGGCTATCATGAAACTTATCACCTTCTCCAATGGCTTAACTGCAGGATCTTATTGTGCTTGGTATCTTCATTTGAGCAATGGGAATTAAGGAATGGAACTTTAAAGGAATAATGAAAAAGAAATCTGAAAAAAGGAGACAGCGTTTTGGGATAAGGTAGAAAACTTATCATAGATAAACAGTCTCCCACACCCACGTACTCAAAATAGGTATGAGCACATCGTTTCTTAGTACATAGGTCTTATTTTCAGAATTTCCTACATTGTAGTTTTGATAATCTGGAAGAAATAATGTTTTTATAATATTGTTATAGTCTGATTTGATTTAGATTTTAGAAGATTTAATAAGAATGTCTGACATACTCTTAAATCATCTGTTGCTGGGATTATTTTCTTACATAATTATATAGTTCTTCAAACTATGAAATTTGTATTACATCACTCCTTACTAAAAAAATCATGAATTATTAATATAAATTCATTTTTTTGTAGTTGGCTTATCAGGGACCATACCTTTAAAAAAATAAAACAAACAAACAAAACTGACTATTCCTATCACAGCAGCTATCATTTGCCAATAGCTCCTCAGCTAAAGGGCTTCAACCACACCTCCATGTTCCTGCAGGGATTTGGTCTGACTTAATCTTACATAATCTTATGGATGCTGTCACAGTGGCTGTGGGCTCATATGTGCAGCCACCCTGCCGTGTCCAGAATACAGTGTTTCTTTGAATGCATCTGCTGCTTCTGACTCTTAAATTCTTTCTGCTACCTCTCCAAAGCTCATTCTGAAGATGTGGGAGGAAGGGTAGTGATGTGGATGTTCCATTTAGGGGTGAGCACTCTGAAGTTGAAATCTCTTATTCTCCACACTTTAACCAGTTGTAGGTCTTGGTTAATAACCACCTACTGCAAATAGAAGCATCTCTGAAAAGGATTGAGAGACATTTAATCTATGGATATTATGATAACTCATTGGGAGTCCATTAAATACTATGGCCATTTTGGAGAATAATAGTAGCAGATTCTGTAGACGTAACCATCTTGTTAAATAAGAAACACAGAGCCAAATACAGAGTTAAAAACCAAGAGGTCAGAGCAATAGCTAAGAGCTGAGATTAAAAACCTTACCCTTCACTACCATGCTGTCCTACCTATCCACAAGAGACCTACTTCCTGTGTATTTGTCCTTTTTATTGACTTTCTATTCTGCCTTCTCATTGGTTATAAACTCAACCACATGACCTCCTCTTCACTGCCCATCTATACAGACCTCCAGGTCTTCTATGGTTGGTATTGAGATTAAAGGCGTGTGTCTCCATGCTGGCTGTGTCCTTGAACACACAGAGATCTGCCTGTCATGTGATCGGGATTAAGGGCGTGTACTACCACTGCCAGACTTCTGCTATGGCTTGCTATTAGCTCTGACCCCCAGGCAACTTTATTTATTAACATACAAATAAAATCACATTTCAGTACAAATAAAATATCACCATAAGATTCCTCTCTAGGGCCTATAATTTTTTTTTTTTTTTT